>JAABOM020118310.1:0-22982 GCA_011800125.2 Solanum clarkiae | reverse complement strand
TCTCTCGAATCGCCTCGTTCCTAATCTTGTCACTCTTGGAATGACCGCACATCCATCTCAACATCCGCATCTCTGCAACATGCATCTTCTGGACATGTATAACTTTAATTGGCCAGCACTCTGCCGCATTTTCTTTTGCCGCATATAGTGCTGACAAAAGAAAAGGTAGAAAAGGACAACATGGAAGAAAGAAAAAGGAAGCAAAGAATCCTTCTCCTGCTCCTGCTAGTGGTGGTGATGATGGTGGAAAAAATATTAATGTGAAAAAAGTTAGAGTTACTACTGAGGCAACAGAAAGTACAAGTAGTGGTAGTACTTGACTACTGAATGAAAGAGTCCATCCTATTTGGTTAAATTTGCTTGCATGTGATAAGCAGTGAGTTTAATTCTATCCCTTTTATTGTTTTTATTAGGTAACACCCCAAAATTGAAAGGTATAGAATTAAACTCAATGTTTATCATATGCAACCAAATTGAACCAACTGCGATGGACTCTTTTATACAGTACTCTACAACTACCACTGCTTGTACTTCCTGCTACCTTAGTAGTAACTCCAACTTGTGCAATACAAATATTTGTTCCACTATAACCATCACCCTCAACAGGAGAAAGAGCAGGAGGAAAATTGCTTGTTTCTTTTTTCTTTTTTCTTTTTTCCACCTCATCCTTTTATCCCTTTTCCTTTGTCAGTATTATTACTAATTTATGGTGCTTCTGTAGCTTGAAAAACAACTAATTTTTTAACAACATTTTGTTTGCTAAGTTTGTGATCTTTAAATTTTGGGAAAGGCACACACTCCTCGTCATCTTCTTTAGCATCATCATCCACATCCTCATGATCTTCACGATCATAAAAATGGATTATAGGAGTCCTGTTGAACTTTTGAACAGGCTCTTTACCTTTAGATAATTTGTTGGAATTGTCCAAAGTGAGAGTTAATTGACAACTAAAGATTAGTCCTTTTTATGTATATGTTGAATTCCTTAACTTGTTCGTGTGTCAAAGTACTTTGAATTCCCTTAGAGAACAAAAAGTATGCTAACTCTTGTGATCTCTTGTTTAAGGATAAGAATAGTACTGGATATGCTGTTGAGTTCTTAAAGAAAAACATAAGTATTAAACCATTGGATAGGTTGACTGACTTATGGAAACCATTGAACAAATTGGTAACAAAAGGTTTCACTTTGGATACATGAACAAGTTAAGGAATTCAACATATACATAAAAAAGGACTAATCTATAGTTGTCAATTGACTCTCACTTTGGACAATTCCAACAAATTATCCAAGGCCAAGAGCATGTTACAAAATTCATCGGGACTCCACTAATCAATCTTGATGATCGTGAAGATCATGAGGACGTGGACGATGATGATGAAGAAAATGACGAGGAGTATATGACTTTCCTAAAATTTCAGGAATACGTAATTAGTAAACAAAATGTTGTTCAAAAAATCAGTTGGTTTTCGCACTATAAAAGCACCATCAATTAGTAAAAATAATTGTATTAACATAAGAAAAGGGAGAAAAGGACAATGTGGAAGAAAGAAAAAAGAAACAAAGAATCTTGGTACTACTCCTGCTCCTGCTGGTGGTTGTGATGATGGTAAAAAATACTAATGTGGCAATAGTTGGAGTTACTATTGAGGCAACAGGAGGTACAAGTAGTGGTAGTACTCAAGTACTGGATGAAAGAGCGCATCCTATTTGGTTAAATTTGCTTGCATATGATAAACAAAAAGTTTAATTCTATCCCTTATATTTTTTGTTGGGTAATATTTGTTTTGGCTTCCAGGGAACAACCTCTATACCACTATGAGGTAGTGGTAAGTTTTGCATTCTACCCTTCCCAGACTCCACTTCTAAGATTCCATGGGTATGTTGTTTTTGGGTAATTTTTTGGCTTGCTCTCTTTCTTTTTTTTTTAAAAGGTATTTTGATATATTATTTATTTTTTAACATTTTCAAAATCTTGAATTGTTTATTATTTGTACTTGTGTTTATCGATCTTGAATTTTATTAAGTTTTTATTACATTATTTTCAATGCGTTCCATAAATCTCATGAAGCCTAAGATTAATGAGATGGTCTCTCTATCTTCGTGGTCACTAGAGGAAAAATTGCCTATATTATAAGTGTACTATTTATATTGATGTGACGTACACGTGCAATGCACTACCCTAAACTAGTAATAATATAGATATATTATTATTACTATCATTATTATTATTATTATTATTATTATTATTATTATTATTATTATTATATCTTGCTTTGCTTTATTTCTCGTCTGTACTTTGTTCCTTTTGTGTTTGGGCCTTTTTGGTGTAGTCAACTAGCAGGTATCAACTCAGGAGGAGAATGAAAAATAACTAGCCAACTACCAGGCTACTATTCAGAAGGAGTGCTTCGAATTAGTGCTCCAAGCAGTCGACTACCTTCAAGGAAGTTGACTACATAATAAATTTTTATCATCATCAAAAAAAGGGAGATTATTGGTGCTAATATATATTGAATAATGACCAATTTCAGGAAACACAAAAAAAAACAATCCTAACGAAATGAAAAACAAATCAAGCAAAAAAGATAAGTCAAAGATGAATCAATCAAAGGAGCTTTTTATGAAAAATCAAATCTGATGAATGCAATCAAGCATAAATATAAAGGATAAGTTCAAGAAAGATCTGCACAAGACTATAAAATCAATCAAGATCGTTCCAATCAATCAGGATCATAAGAGAAATCGCAATCAAAGAAAATCAAAGAAGATCTGCACGTTGAGAAGAATCAATATGACTATCAATCAAGAAGAATCTGAAATTGAGAAGAATCAAGAGGATTGAGAGAAAGATTATCTTTCCTTAAAACTTTATCTTTATGCTTGGAAAGAGGATTCATCACTGCCTCAATCCAAAGACAAACCCTTGGGATATTATCTCTTTTATATATAAGGAGGCATTCAGATATCTCATGGAGTATACAAGTCTACTGCAATTCAAGCCCTTCTTCAATACTTTTTATCTTTAGAAAATCATTGTTATCTTTAGTTTTTGTTATTGTAAAAGAAAAAGAGAGAGAAAAGAAGAAAAATTGAAAAAAGAGGTATATATCAACAGAAAAAGAAAAATAAAAAAAGAGAAAAAAATTAGAGTTTTCATTTCAAATTCCTATAACCATTACTCTATTAAAGACTTGAAGAGATATCCCTTGCAACCCAAGGGGACTGGATCTAGGATTCACTTTGAACTCGAACCAATACAAAAACTCTGGTGTCGAAGTTTTTTTTTACACACGTTAATTTCTTGCTTATTTACTTAACTACTTTAGTCGGCTATCTGATTCATTAGTTGACTATCTGAAGCTCAAACTTAAGTTAAAAGAAAAATGAAGAAATTTCAATTCACCCCCCTCCCCACCTCTTGCACTTTCACAATATTTCTCCTAACACTAAAATATGTTCATGTCAATCAACTCAATCTCATCTATTTATATTTTTCAACCATATTCAACTCAATTATCCAATGATTCAACAAAATTAGGATCACCAATCATATATGAAATCAAGACTCTAACTCAACTCAAATGATCATTTAGACTTCTCTAAATCATGCTCATCACACAAAACATGTAAGATGTCCATTATGTTTACATGCACGAACAAGTAATATACTTATCATGCTCAATCATGCTCAAATTACTCAACCGGATAATCAAATCATGATCACAATTTAATTTAATGCACAACACCTCGTAGAAAGATATAATCTTGGGCTTAGAATGTCAAATATAATTAAATGTTCTAGTCTCATGAAATCAGCATGTAACTCATCAATTTATTCATAATTATGCATGGTAACTTAACAATAAATGATAATAACTCGAAGGTTAAAATTATATGAATTCATTACTCAATCTTTGGGACTCAATTCGATCAAGTTTATGAAAGGGCATGTGTACAAACTTAATCCAAGGCCTTAAGTAGCTTTACATACCTGGAATTTTGAAGAATGATTAACTCTTGTACAATCTCTACTTATACGCTTAGAACCCTTGCCTTCTCCTCTCCTCAATGCTCTCAAGATTTCTAGGTGTTCAATGAAAAATAATACCCTTAGGGTACTGATAAGAGGTCCAACATAAGTCCAAAACCTTGTGAGTTTTAATAGATGAAATTATCCTTCCTCAAAATTATCAAATGGAACCACGAAACTCCGTCTAGGCTGGTGGTTCTACTAATAGGTCGGAAGTAGAGCTGTCAAAATGGGTTTGGCTCGTGAGGCCGGCCCAACCCAACCCTTGAATCAAATGAGGCTGGGCTAAATATTTTTAGCCCATTTATAAAGGAGGCTTTTTAGCCCGTCCTAATTTGGCTTGCCGGCCTCATAGGCTCAACCTGCGAGCCTCAGAGGCCGGTCCATGGCCCGCAAATTTTAAAAATGTCTATTATATATTTAGATTTTTTTTAAGTAGTATTCTATTATTAAGATTATAGACATCTTTTACAATTTATTATCCCATTAGATTTCTAATATTAGCCTATTATTAGCAATTTGTTAAGTTTTTAGACTGACTTATGTAGTTGTGTTGTTGAAAACTTTTAAATCAACTAGTTATAATCTTTTACTATTGTGTTTTATGTCTAATTTGTTGTTTCTCCTTTTTGTTATTTATTTATCTTGTTCGTGATAAAAAATGATCGATGTTTCATAGTCTTTCTAAGAGGTTAATATTGTCTATATTATAGTTGAAGGGCCGGCTCGTCCCAACCCGTGACACGCGTAGGGCTGGGTTCGGCTTCTATTTTCTAGGCCCTTCAGTTAAAAGGGTTAGCCCGTCCTAGCCCATTTGACTCTCTAGCCCGTTAGGGTTGGATTGAGTTATGTTGGGCTGGCCCATTTTGACAGCCCTAGTCGTAAGTGGCCTCTCATAGATAAAGGTGTCCAAAAGTTGGATTATTGGAAATTAGATCGGGGATCTACGTAACTCCTTTCTACAAGTCATAATACTGGCCATGATCTCCATGTTAATCGTAGTTCAAGATCCAGAAAAGTAAAATTTTCAAAGTATCAAGCCACGACACTAATTTTATGGGTTGTAGGTTGAAGCACAGACTGTCCTGTTAATTGTGGTTCAAATTAAAATCCTAAAAGAATAGATTTTTCAAGTCATCCAACCACGAGACCATTCTACGACTCGTGGTTTAATGTATGGCCTGTAGAAGGACTCGTACATGGGCCTCAAACTTACAAAAAATTCATTGGTACGAGGCCTCATCTACAGATCGTACGTCGCTCTATGAGCCATAAGTGGCCCTTCATGGTTTCTTCTAGTGATTTTTCTTAGTCATTTTCTCAGCTTCTCTTGGACATTTACAACAGATTAGGTGAAATGTATTAGGGGAGGGGGGGAGGGGTTACATCAACTAAATCACAAAATAAATAGCATTAAAAATGTTACTTTTTTATTCTTAAATCAATGATTTTATCATTTGTCATAATAGTTGATCATTTTACAAAGGCAATAATAGATGTGTTTGAAAAACATGTTATGATTCTGAATTTTGCGTAGGATATGATAATCTTTTAGTATTATAAAATGACTTGATTGTTATAACATTTCCATTAATATTTGACTCTTATGTTTATGCTCACATCTCGTTCGCATGTGATGATATCTGTTATTGACAAAGAATGTGGAATGATTCATGAGATTGGCTCTCTTACTCAAGCAATCATCTCTTACATGCATCAAGGAACGTGTAGAGATGAGTTTCACCATCATGATGACTTATTTAGTAAGTCAGATGGGTCTAAGGATCAATAAAGAGAGAAACTTTGATTAGGTATTTAGAGATGTCTAGATCAAAATTTGTACAGTGTGGAATGAATACGAGAATGAGACATCAATATATTTAAGATGAGAACCCCATAGTATGTATTTTATATCGCATGAGTTAATGAAAGTATAAATCTCTACTTCTTTATTATATGAGATTTCGAAAAGTTATATTACATTAACTTTTCATTGAAATAACATTTGATCTTTGACTTTTTCTTTTTTTGAAGTTTCAATTGATGTTGCTATTTTAACATGTCACGGCATAGTCACGAGTGGTTCAGCAATACAATACATGTCTAGAAAAGTAATTAATTAGGAAAAAAAAAACGAATAGGAAGGAAAGACAGTTATAATTAATAATTTAATTTTATACACGTACGTGTCAACCATTACATTTACAATAAAGGTGTCTAAGTGTAACTGTGCATATAAGTTAAACATGAATTTGAATTCATTATCAGGATGAGAGATTGAATAATTAGCTATTGAATAGTGAATAATGAGATAATGTAAGTAATACGATCCATATATATATGTGTATATATATTTAGGGGATTGTACAACCGTAATAAACTATCATCAAAATAACCATCTCGTGTCTTTAATTCAGCGGCGATGAAGATTAGAACTATATATTCAGGCTACCAACTTTTCCTGTTAGATGGCTTTAATCTTTAACAATATTTGAGGTGAAGTGTGATTTTTGGTTGGTTTATGGAGAGGTACTTGTTCTATTTTTGTATTATTTTTTCAATTATATTTTTATTGTTATTTGAATTGGAAATCTTTCACAAATTATGCTTCTATTTTCACTAAACAGAACTACACTGAATCAAAGGGAGTTCAAATTTTGAAAAAGTAAACATACAAACTAGCCGAAAGGGGTTTGATATCCATTATATATACATCAAAAATTATTTTAATCTTATATAAATAATATAATTTTTGGCGAAGGAGGTTCGTATAAACCCCTCATTGTATGTTGGCTCCGCCCCTACCTAAACAGAAGTAATATCTGTATATACTTTAGGAGACTAATATTTTTTGTAGTTTTTAATTTGTAGAAATGGGAAAGGCGATAAAGTAGTCGCACTGAGGGTGATTACTATACCCTCCGTTTCATATTAAGTGAATTGTTGAGTCATTTCACAAGAGAAAGAAACAAAGACAAAATTTAATCATATTTTTTCATTTTTATCCTTTTCAAACTCCACACGCTCATTTAATGCATCATTTGTTTCTCATACAAAATTCAACCTTAGAAACTTAATTAATGAAGAATAAAATTAAAAAAAAAAATTCAACATTCACTTAAAACTTTTCTAACATATAAAATGAAAGGGAGTAGTATTATTCACTTTTTCCTTTTTGAATTATGATACCTTTCCTAATGCCTCTGTAAAAGGAAAAGAACAAGGCATCTCATTCTTACCTTTAAACAGTTCCTTTTTGGGAAGTCACACTATTATTTTGCTTTTCAATACCTTTCTTTTCTGTCTTTTGGTTGAGGGACCCTCACCCTCCTCTGTATGTCAGCAATATAATTTGAACTCAGCAACACAACAAACAAAGGTTTTCATTTCCTTTTTAGTGTCAGCAATTTGAATTCCATAGCAGTCACGTCTAGTTAGTGGTTACTTACAATTATGTAGGTTTTTGATAGTAAACCCTAATTAGCTTAAGATTAGTATTCTCTCTATCTCATTTTATGTGAGATATAGCATATAAGAAAAAAAAAGAAAATTTTTAAAACTTGTGGTCTGAATTCATTTGTGTAATTGAGAATCATTTCATTAAGGGTAAAAAGAAGATTTTAAAGTTACATTATTTTTAATTTAGAGTAAAGTAACATTCCTTTTTAGACGGATTAAGGGCATCACATAAAATGTGATAGAGGGAGTATTAAATATTGGCATGGCTTAGTGTTAGTTATATTATGATGATTGGGATTATAGAATCCGACTATTATTTGAGTATATTACATATCATATTTAAAATATTCATATTCAGGTTAATATTCTATTAAATTTGATTAATGCAGAATAGCAAGAAAATGAAAACAGATTAAAGAACAAGAAAGAAATAATTTGATTGAGAATCCAATAATTAAATATGATTTTCAATTTCTAAAATATTTATTTCTTAAAATTTTACAACGGTCACTTTATTAGATAGGTGCCAGAAATTATATTTTTGAGAATAATGACCGTGAAAATTAACTTGGCAAAGTTATGTGACTTTTGGAAGACATAATAAAGTTGAGTGACCATCATGGTCGCTTACTCAAAGTTGAGTGACCGTCCAAGCTTTTTCATTTAATTTGAATAAATTTTATAAGAATTGAGAAAAATTTGGTAGTTTACATAACTTGTAAGAGAAAAATATAATTTAAGAATTCAAAATGGCATATCCAAACAAATGTCAACTTCAGATCAATCTAATTTCATAATACTAATTTTAAATCATAATTTCACATCATATCCAAACAGTGCATTCATTATATTATTTAAGTAACCTTATAGCACATAAGCTTAATAGTTTACATGCATCACAATAAACAAAAAACTCTAGTGATCAAATGCAATTCTAGCTTTTCTTATCATGGTCCCAACTTTCATGCATGCACTTCTTCTTTTTTATTAACAGGATCCTCTTTTTGCTATAATAATTGAGCAGGATTGGAAAGTGTCACTCTGGAAATATATCAAATAAATGCATGTAATTTGTTATCAAGTATTCCACTTAATTTTACAGTACGGAAAGTCTTGAGAGAGAGAACGCCATAAATACTCCCTTATATCTTATACACACATTATAATAACTTAATCATGTTTTAAATTATCTTTTAGGATTTTGGGAATAATCAAAATGATAATAGTGAAATTAGTTTCTCATTTTTCTTAAAGGTAACGTATGCAAACAATTCACTTAATATGGACAAGAGAAAGTAAATAGAAAGGAGTAATAAATTAGAATTGTTTAATCAATTTTTCTTCTAGTTAATTTTTTTTTTAAGAGGATGTGTATAGAAAAAAAACATATCTAGTATTTAGAAACTAAATCACAACACATATTTATTTGGTTGTATTGGGCTTTATCTGCTTATCGTCTGCATTAAATCCACTATTACAAAATTTGATTTTCTAGAGAATAGAGATGCTTCCCCTTTTTGATTTAATTTATTTATCCTTTTCTTTAATTCCATTTCTAAAAACATATCTCTTTTTTCTTAAATTATTAATTTCTTTTCAAAAGGAATGGATGCAACTAGCCAGGAGTTAGACCAGAAAAGCATCTCGATTTTTTTTTTGGGGGGGGGGGGGGGGGGGCATTATTGGATAAAAAAAACCCTTCTGATATTACATGAGAGTAATTTGCACTTGCAATATTTGGGATTTGGCTTTTTATTCATTTCCTTTTTCTCTATTTTTTTTTCAAGTTTTTATTTGAATGGGAGACATGTATCATAGATTTAAATCAATCATTGAAAGTCATCAATTAAGGATCACATTTGTAACAATTTTAAAGAATATGGCATATCATAAATCCTAAAAAAATCAAAACAATCAAACTCCTTTTTTATACTATTTAACAAAATTTAAATTTCTTAACTCATAAACGTCATTAGATTCATGAAATGTTACTCAGATGCATACATATATTTTATTAAATGTATGTACACATAAGTAGATAAATTAATAAAAATTAAATAATGTATCAAATTTTTCATTACTATTCGAATGGAGCCAAAGATTTACTATTTTTTGGCTTTGGGATATGATGGAATAAAGCAAAAATAGCTATTTAAACTGTTTGCGCTTCTTTCAATTGTAAAGTAGCAGTTAGTCAATGCAACTTTCGACGTTCATCATGGGTCATCTGGAAACAGTCGCGCTATGTTTTTAAACATAGGGGTCAGGCTGCGTACGTCCGACCCCCCCTTACCCTGCAATGGGCGGGAGCCTTTGAGACATTGGGATAATGTTGTTTTTGTTGTTGTAAATAATGTATCAAATACATACTAGCAGCATGTATGATATATAAGAACTCTTACTCATATATATCTATATATTTTGTGAGATGCATGAACACTTAGTCAAATATATTGATAAAAAGTAGATATATTGTGTCTTAACTCAGAAACATGCATATATTGTAATGCCCGGCGAGATTATCAAAATACCTCTAGAATGAAATCGTGCACATAATGTGTCTTTTCAAGCTCGTATGAAAAATTCGAGACCGGATTTGCAATCAGCATGAAAAATTGGGTGGGGAAGTGGTCTCAACCCAATTTTAGAGTAAGCGGATCAAAAATTAATTTTTTGATCTGAAAACCGAGACAGTAAGGGTACGTACTAGGGCCGCGACGCGCCTTGGTTGCGGACCCACACTTATACTATTTTTCAATTTTTTTGATGGGGATTGAATTTCGAAAATATGCAGGTACACGACAGGTCCACATCGCTGACCTCTTCCAACGAAGTTCAAAATCTTAAATCCTTTGAGGGGCATTCCAGACTTTTTTCCACACCTTATAGACTTAATCCACGACTAATATAAGTCGTTTTTAGCCTAAAAGAGTTTCAAAACCTATTCTAAAGTCCCTTGCAAAACTAAGAAGAGACTTTGAGTGAAGAAGAGAAGAAAGAACTAGGGTTCAAAGGATTGAGGCTAATTTCTTGAGAAATTGACTGTCAAACTCCATACCAGGTATGTAAGACTTATCAAAGTGTGAAATCTTTCCTTCAGCACCCCTTCATCTTCCTTGAGCCAAGATTTGAAAAGAGTTGAGGTTTCTGAGAAATTCCTTCTATTTTGATACTCTTTTTTTATATTTATCATGAGGTCATACTTTATTAGATGGGTAAACTGCTATATTACATGAGTATTGGCATGAAATTTACACATATATTTTATACCTGTCTACTTGAGTTTTAAATTGCACAATTTATGAGATTCGACGTATAATAATGAGATTGACGTTGAGGTTGAGTACATGAGTTGAGTAATTTGAGCATGATTGATCACGAGATGTATATCACATTGTCACTTATATGGTTACACATGATATCTTACTTGCACTATATGATGAGTAAATTGATGAGTCCAAACGACCGTATTGAGTTTGAGTCAAGTTTAATTCTTTATATTTTAATTTTGGGAGGAGTATTGAGCATCGAGTGGGGAGCGAATATATATCTACTCTATCTCACAGAACTACCTTGCCAGCATAGGATAGTTATGCAGCTCGTTCCAGTGACTCTTGTCCCGCAAGTGGATATTTATTATGGATCCATGAGATAGAGTTGACGCGTCCTTTTTCGTGGCAAGTTAAGGAAGGACAAGGTAATGATGCCACATTCATTGTACATCACCATGAAATAATAGTGGGGTTGAGAGTATGTTGGTTAGAGAAATTCCCAAGCAAACACTTGAGTTAAGCATATCCTGATTTTCAAAACCAAGTTGTATTAAACACTGAGTCTATTTCTAAAGCATAAATTCAAACTTAAAAACTTGTATGATTTCCTAAGTTAAGTTATGAGATGAAGAGTTGAGCCTCGAGTCGAGCCTATGAATTGGTTTGAGCCTTGTCTATTTACTTTTATCCCATTTACATACCAGTACATTTCACATATTAATGCCCCTTGGCACAGCATCATTTCATAATGTAGATATGAGAGATAGAGGACTTCAGCAGACGCACCGTTGAGGTTCAGAGTTTCGAGATCTAGAGGTTGGTGAGCCCTCCTTACTTTCCGAAGGAGCCTATTCTTATTTTATTCAGTTATTTATTTGTTGAGTTGGGTAGCCATGGCCTGTCATGGTACCTTCTAAACGATTAGAGTAGAGGCTTCATAGACCTAGAGTGGAGAATCATTGAGTACTTTACTTTTAGACTTGACTTATTTTGAAAACTATTTATGATATCTCTGGGTTTTTTTTTAAATGTTTTCATTGAGTATTCTTCTGCTGTTGAGTAAGATATGACAATGAGACCAATTGGTTCGCTCGGGGACTAGCAATAGTCTTTGAGTATCGGCCACGTCTAGGGCCTTCCCGGGCGTGATATATATTTTATCGGGAAAAGACATAAATTCTCCCTTGAAATTGTCCCGAAAAGTCATTTACACATTTTAACTATTTAAGTGACCTATTACATACCTATATTAAGCCAAAGTGAATTTCTTAACTCTTCCTACACCAAAATCAGATACTTTGTGGAGAGTGAGACACACTCGCCCCATTCATCACAAAGAACAAGAAAAATCCCTAAATGGCATCGGCAATGTTCAGATCTAGCATTCGCTCCACCCTCTGCAGCGGCTCTCCTCGTGTAACGTCGACTTCCAAGAGGAATTTCGCTTCTCATGCTTCCATTGAAGAAGAGGCCCGAGAAGCTTCTAAATGGGAGAAAATCACTTATGTTGAAATCATATCAATCACTACTCTTGCGGTGGTTAATCTCTCAAGGGATCATTCTCACAGTGAAGAGCCTCCTGCTTACTCATACCTGCGCATTCGCAACAAGGAATTTCCATGGGATCCCGATGGCCTTTTTGAGTCCAAGCACCACTGAAACTGCATGGTTTCTCTGTGAAGGAATTAAAATAATTCCTGTCCATCTGTGAGTATCACCACATTTTTGGTGTGAAAGCTGTTGAATTTTCACAAAATGTCCCATTGATTTTTTCAGTTCAAGAAATTGTTGTCTTTACTTTGGTGCATTTGTAGTATACTCTTGCTTCTTACAAAGTGATTTTTTTAAAAAAAATAATCAGAATTGAGAGATGATTAAGTAAAAAAAAAATTGACTTTGTTTCCATTACCATGCTTCTTCCTCATTTGGATCTATTTCTGTTACTATGCTTCTTCCCCATTTCGATGCCATTTTACAAACCCACCATTGCCAGCTCAATCAGTCCCCATGGTATGTCATCACATAGAAAACGATAATATTATTAATCACCACATAGTACTTCTCCAATCAATTCACCACCTGAAAAAAATAATTTTTTATGAAAAAGAGAGAAAGAAATCAAAATGAAAAAGAGTTAAAGGGATAAGAATTTACCTTTGATTCTTCTTCAATTTGGTGCTTGGATCTTCAAATTTTAGTTGAAGAACTAGGGTTCATAAGATTATTGGTTGAAGAATTTGGGTCTGCTAGTGGGTTTGTTTATTAGACTTAAAAAAGATAATTTCAGTTTAAAAAAAAAATCACTTATATTAGAGGCGTGACGCGCTCAAAGGAGCTTGACTAATACTGCTTGGTATAAATTTAATTTATACTAAATTGACAAAATCAAATTTATACTAAATTGACAAAATCAAATTTATACCAATTTTATATCGAATCAAACATATATATATATACATACATATTTAAGATTTCTCAAAAACACATAACTCTATAATTCAACTGACAAAATCAAACATACATATATATATATATACATATTTAAGATTTATCAAAAACAGATTTTACTAACATAACTCTATCATTAAGGAGATATATTATTGATGAAATATTAATCTTCCTTTAATCATGTCAATTAGCTGCCATTTTCTCTCTCCATCATAATCAACTCATCTTTCTATGCACGACTTCCAATAGAAGCTTGACTCTCCATCTTCTACCTTTTGCAGCACATTGTCCATTCTGCCATAGTTAAATTTAAAAAAAAATCCTGTTCATTATCATCCAAATAAAAAATAAACAATTTCACAATGCAAAAAAAGAGCAACACACTAGCTACATACAGAAAAAGTCCAAGATTAGCGACGGAATCGATAGAAATTGAACCGTCAAGTTTTCAAATTTTAGCTCAAACCCTGTCAAAGAATAAGCAACCGAACAACAATGTCCCAATTTCACCATGGGCTCGAAAAATAAAGCAAAAAGTTGGCTTGAGCACAAAAAAGCAAGCAAAAAATGCAACGAAAATTCAAAGCCCCAATGAAAAGGAAGAATCAAACTCCGATTTTGTTGAACAACTCTAATAAAAAATTGAAACGTGTATCAAAGGACGAATCTTCAAAGTCGAAAAAGCAAAGGCAGTTGCAAGATATTCAAAAAAATTTAGTCTTTTATTTGTTATTTCTTTTTCTCATTGTTTACATACAAATTTTAGTTTTAAATTTATATATATTTAATATAAGGATAATATTTAATTCACATTATCAAACTGATATGTCTTTGTTTTCTGTATGTTATAAAGTAATATTTTTTTCTGACGTTGTATAAATTTGATATTGCCAATTTGCTCTAATCAAGAAACTCTTGATATAAAGCTGGAGATAAGTAGTGTCTGATTTGTTGTCTCTGTAATATTGTCTCGATTTGATAAAAAACTGGTATAAATTTGATTTTATCCTGATTCGATATAAAATTGGTATAAATTTAATTTTGTCAATTTACCATCGAAGAATTTAATTTTTTTCAGATGAAGATTTTGATGGAATGGGGTATTTGATTTTTCAAACGAAGATTTTGATCCAATTTATCATCGACGAAGATATGGAACACTTTTATCGCAATATGGTACATATAAGCACAACGATAGTGCTATCAGTGAGAGCAAATTTGGTGAACTGCGAATATTAAGAGAACCTGCCCCCGACACCTCTAAATATGTTGCCTCAAAACCAAAGAAGCACTAGGTGCAAGTAAAATGAAGGAATGACATGTTATTCTTTTTTTTTTTTTTGAATCTTGAAACAACAAACAAATCTTTTGTCATAGGTTTTTTAATATTTTTTCTTGCTAATTATCTTGGTGAACAAGAAAAATGACGGAGTAATTATGTTGCATACACTTTTGTATAACCAGTCTAATATTTTTCTGAATGATATGTATTTGAAACTAACGATTTCAATTTTTTTCAATGTAAATGCAATATATATTGTGTATATACACACAATAAGTTGTTGAGAGTGTAAACTCACCAAAAGATAGATTTGTACACAAATTATCCATACACCACAATCATATAGCAAATGGATACACAAATTATACAATTAAATCAACACCTTAAATTTATAAACAAATATTAAATATAATTTATACACATAATAAATGACCACATCATAATTACATATTAAACATATTTAGTCAATATGTATTTGCATACACCACAATTATACATAATTATCATTTTCATAACCAATTACATACCCAATTTACATCAATGTCATACAATACAAAAATAACCATACACCCTTAATATATACACCAACACCCACAACCATTATGTATCAATTGCATATAATTTCATTAAACTACAACTAATACAAAGCATTATAAACTTGATGACACACATACTCTAGTTATATATCACTTTTAATTAAAATAAAAACTCTTTGAGTATGGATAGGCAATATACAGTAGATTATGTAATTCACATATATAATCCAATTGTATACATAATATATGTTGATCATACAAAATTAAGAAAATCAGACACCCTAATTATATACCAAAATCACATCAAATTTACATTACCATTTATATATCATTTGCATACAATTTGATGAGAATACACTTACGTTGCGTATGCATACTCAAATTAATCACAAACCATTCTCATATATAAAATATTATACCAAGTTATATACATATTATATACCAAATGCATATACTTAATAAATACACCTACTGATTACACTCTAAACATTTTAAGTGTATAATCAATATCAATTTCATACAATAAAAGAATAACTACACACTCTACTTTTAAACCAAAAAACAACTCTAAATTTACATAACCAATTATAAATCAATTGCATACAATCTATTTACAAGCTTGGAAATAGTGAACAATTATTATTTACGCGTTGCTTCGATTGAATCATTCATCTGCTGGATAATCGTTTCACGCTCCACATTGTCAGATGTATCAATGCTCTTCAAAGCTATACACAAGGAATGTTTGATGAAGAAATCAACACGAATTCATTGTTTATTCAAATACACACGGACACCAACATCATTTTGTATGACATTGGTGAACATCTATCACTAATAATAAATTTAATCTTTATTTTATCAACATTAGTATCAATACACAATTGCAAAGAGGCCAGACTATCAAAGTAACAATCAACTAACCATCATTATAACACAATTTAGGCCAAAACAGGTTATAATCACTATGTAGCAGCAGAACAAAAACAAATCATCTATTGGATTATCAAACTAAAATCATTTTGACCCCTTTAAGACATTGAAAAGAGGTCAGACTATCAAAGTAGAAGTATTCTAGCATGTTAGAATGAAACTGATACATAACTTACATTATCGACCGGACAGTAGATAAATTTTGAAACGAAAAGACACAAACAGGGAGCACAATCATACTTTCTCTTTCATAGTAACCTTTAATGTACCATGAACATAATAGCACACACTCAAGAAAACTAGTTCACATAAGTGATAAACAACATTCCAGTAAAAGGAAGATGCAAACGAACTCAAATAAATTAAAGGTTTAGTAGAAAACCAACACACAGACGTGACATTAACATGTAGATGAGTTAATGGCTCCTTAAATGGATTAAAAAGCTTCAGAAGAGAATTAAAGGGAGGGGGGATAAACATATAGATGAGGACGTATGCATTCTTAGAATTTAAACATTTAATAACTTGCACAATAAACTGTGACTTAAAGCTTTGAATTCTAAGGGAGACCAAATAATAGCAAAAATGAACCTAATATTAAGCTGGGAGCTTATCAAATGCAGGATCTAACATGTTGTTACACGTATAAAAACCAAATTAGTCCAATCTACCTCAAAATCATTATACTTATATTCAAAACAGTTTCATGTAAACTTACAAGAACCGAACCAGGGAATAAATCCAACAAAACAACAATAATACACTCAGGCTGAAAAGGTGCTAAAGCTACATTCTATTCACAGGGGCGACTCAATACTATCCAAGGCTTAAAGTGAAACTTCAATGAGAGACCCTTTTTGAAAAAAAAATTATATAAGTTTTATTTAAAATCTATTTTTTTAGCTTTTTGAGATGCAAAATTGTGAATGATAATTTTATAATTGTATTTATATTTTTTTGGATAATATTTTCTATATAAATTATCTTTCTACCAAAAAAATAACCAAAATTTGAAAGCTAAAAAATTAGTCTATGTATAGGTAATAATTGGTAATAATAGAGAACCCAAAGCTTACCATTGAAAATGTGATGACAAATTCCTAGATTAGCACGAGGCTATAGATCGCTACAAAGGAGCAGTAGAAGGAGGAGAATCAAGAATAGACCACAAACGCATAACATACAAGAAAAAAGAACAGCAAGTTAAAGAAAGGAAGATTCAAAAAGTGGAAATGAAGGCGGTACAAAATGGAAGTAATAGTCTAGATACTTAGATATTTTCATTATAACTTTGGACCGGGTCTCAATGTTAATTGGGCCAAATTTTAGTTAGATTTTCTTACTCGTGTAGTTAGTATAAGACTCGTAGATTAGGATGTTTTTTCGATTCATATTAATAAAACGGGCACTACTCAAAAATTTAATTAAAAAACTTTTGTAAAAAGATCAGTATTTGAATAGTGAGACCTGTATTTTATTTATTTATTGTTAGAAAGACCAGGCCAAGAAAAAAAAGAATACTGACACGAGGCTCAAAACACAAGAAAAAATCATGACAAATGTTATAAGGGTCTGACTAGTCATTGTCAGCCTTTTCAGGGCATGTACGCATGGGCTCATTTCAGCTTTCAATGAATATTCATATTTGAATTAAACAAAAAGGGGGGGGGGGGAGGTAAAAAAAGGGCACTCTAAATTAAGGGGCCTAAAACAACTGCTTTAATTGCCCCTTGAGCCGCCCCTATTTATTCATGAACAGAACAAAGCAAAAGGAATAAAAACAAATTGAAATTAGAATTTTTTAACCTTTTTTGAAGCAGGAACTAGAACGACGAGCTTTGCCACGAGTTCTATATCACTAGTATGAAATTTGTCTGTGAACTTGAAGTTTCTGGCTTCAAAAGTTCATTCGAATGTTGCAACTACTCAACATCTGCCATTGTTGAGACACAGAAACACACAGAGAAGAAAATATCAGAACTATGAAGAATCAGCTATGGGAGAGATAGAGAAACTGAGAAATAACTTGTGAGAGAGAGAATGAGAAGATGTGTTATTTCTTTTTTTGAGTGTTAGAGTCAATGATTTACAGTTGTATGTGTATATATACACAGTCATACTACTTAATCCCCTAACCAACTTTTAACTAACACTAACTAACTTCTAATTATCTACTAACTACCTTTGATATGTTAACTAATTATTTGACTCATCAGCTAACTATTTTGACTATTCTCAACACCCCCTTCAAGCTAGGTAGTGTAAACAAATTTAACGCTCCTAGCTTGCATAGAAGGTATGTGTGTTGTGCCTTGTTCAGACTCTTGGTGAACAAATCTGCCTCTTGATTCCTTGATGCCACATGAAGTGTTCTAATTGTTCTATCTTGTATCTTCTCTCTGATGAAGTGTAAATCTATCTCAATATGCTTGGTTCTCTTATGAAAAATAGGATTTGCTGCAATCTGAATCACTGCTTTGCTATCACAGAACAACTCAACTGGAGCTTTGATGTCTATCTTCAACTTTTTGCAGATTCCAATCAGCCAAATGACTTCTGAGACAGCTACTGCCATGCTTCCGTATTCTGCTTCTGCTGAACTCCTTGAAACAATACTTTGTTTCTTTGATTTTCAAGAGATTAAGGAGTCTCCTAATTTCATTACATACCCAGTGGTTGATCTTCTAGAGTTTGGACATTCTGCCCAGTCTGCATCACAGTATGCTGTTAGCTGTGTTGCCCTCTTTGAGCTCAACAAAATTCTCAGCCCTGGCTCATTCTTTATATACCTCACTATCCTGTATGCTGCCTCCATATGAGATTTCTTGGGTTTCAGCACTGCATATGTAATGTCTGGTCTTGTCATGGTCAAGTAAAGTAATTTTCCAATCAGCCTCTGGTATTGTCCTGGGTCATCCATCTCTGTATCTGTTGCCTAACTACCCACATACTCATCATATTCTACTGTGGTTAACTTATGATTGCATTCTATTGGAGTGTCAACTGGCTTGGATCCTGACAGCCCCAGTTAATGTATCAAATCAAGTGCATATTTCCTTTTATTCATGAGAATTCCCTCTTTTGATCTTGCTATCTCAATCCCAAGAAAGTACTTCATTTCCCCTAAGTCCTTGATCTTAAACCTCTTTTGTAATGCTGCCTTGGCATCTTGAATTAGTCTGTGATCATTCCCTGTAATCAGCATGTCATCAACATAAACTAAGACAATCACTATACTATCTCCTTCCTTTCTTGTAAACAATGAGTAGTCAAATATACTTTGTGTGAATCGTAAACTAGTTAGAACTTCAATAAGCTTTAAGTTCCATTGTCTTGAAGCTTGTTTAAGTCCATACAAGGACTTGTGCAGTCTACACACTTGTCTATTCCCCTCTTGACTGCCAAGACCTGGAGGTGGTACCATGTAAACTTCTTTTACTAAGTCACCATGAAGGAATGCATTATAGATATCCATTTGATTTTGACACCACTGATGTGCAGCAGCCATGGCAAGGACAAGTCTGACAGTAACCATCTTGACCACAGGAGAAAAGATTTCTTGATAGTCTAGACCCTCCTTTTGGTTATATCCTTTGGCAATTAGTCTTGCTTTGTATTTTTCCATAGTACCATCAGCCTTATATTTCACATTGAATACCCATTTGCAACCTATAGGAGTCTTTCCAGGAGGGAGATCAACCATGGACCAGGTGTGATTTTCTTGTAACGTATTCAGTTCCAAGGACATGACATCTATCCATTTGGGATCTGTGATGGCTTCATTATAAGATTGTGGTTCTTTAGATGGAGTAATCTTGGACATATATGCTTGGTAATGAGGGCTAAATTTAGTGTGTGATATGTAAGACCGCATAGGATAGAGGTAAGATGATGTATTGGCTGAACTTGGTTTGTTGCAGATATAATCCTGTAACCAGGTAGGTGTATTTCTGGTTCTGGTTGATCTTCTGGGAACAATGTTGGGAGCTGAGGGAGTGTCAGGGGGAGTTGTAGGAGTGTGTGCTGAGGTTAAGGGAGCATAAGGAATAAGATGATTAGGTGACTGGGATATTGGAATGATCAATGGCTCTGTGTTGGGTGAAGTGAGGACTCCATTTGAGAATATCTGTAGTTTTTTGTCTTTGATCATTTGGAAGGGAAAGATGTGTTCTCTGAACACCACATCTCTACCGACAAAGAAGGTATTGGAGAGTATATTGAAGAGCTTGTATCCTTTTTGTGTGGAGGAGTATCCAATTAGAACAAGTGCTATAGATCTTGAACTAAACTTATCTCCATTATGCAAGGTGGTTGCAAAACATAAACAACCAATGGTTCTTATGTGATACAATGATGGTGCTCTGCCATATATTACCTCAAAAGGAGACTTACCAGATAAAATCTGCATAGGCAATCTATTGGTTATATAGACAACATTTAAAACACATTCACTTTAGAATTTTAATGGTAAGAAACCCTGTAATCGAATGGCTCTAGCAACCTCCAATATATGCCTGTGTTTCCTCTCAACTAGCCCATTTTGTTGAGATGTGTGTACAAGAACTTTGATGAATAATACCAAGGGAATTAAGTAAACCAGAATAGTGAGAATTGAAAAACTCAGTACCATTATCACTTCTAAAAACCTTTACTTGTGCATCAAATTGAGTTTTCAGTAGTTATCACTTCTAAAAACCCTCACTTGTGCACCAAATTGAGTTTTCAGTAGTGTAAAGAATTGTCTGAAGATGACAATAACATCACTCTTCATTCTCAACATATACACTCATGTTATCCTACTACAATCATCTACCAAAGTAAGGAAAAATCTGCAACCATCATGATTAATCACTCTATATGGACCCCAAATATCTCCACATATCACAGATAGGATGTCAGTACTCCTACTAAGATTGTTGGGAAATGACAGTCTGGTTTGTCTAGCCAATGAACACACAGTACAATCTTGAATACTATGACAATCCTTTCTAATCTTCAATGCATGAATCTGTTGCATTACTTTGATGGAAGCATGTGCAAGTCTTTTGTGCCATATCTGTACATCTCCAGCTTTATCGACAATGCCATTGTTGAAAAAGTTGTCACTTATTGTTTTGAGATTTCCTTCTTTCTTTATTGGGAGCTGGATGTTATACAATCCATCATTCTCTTTACCAATCCCCTTCACCACTCCAATAAACAGGTCCTGCAGGACACAAAGGTCAGGAAAAAATGTGACAGCATACTTTAAGTCTTTGGTTAGCCTGGACACTGACAACAAGTTATGTTTAAACTCAGGAATGTACAACACATCTGTGATAGCATCTCTATTAACTAACTTGCACTTCCCACACAAGTTATATCAAGTGCACTACCATTTGACAGATACACTCTCTTAATGTTTTCTCTAGTGATCTGGTTAACTCCATCCAGCATCTCCTTACTATGAATCATGTGATTGGAGGCTCCAGAGTCTATTATCCATTTTCTAAGTGCTACATTGTTGGTAGATAAGAAAACTTGATGCATACCTGTCTTTTCTGATTTAGGTGGAATTTCTTTGTGTAGCAACTTCAAGATTTGATCATATTGTTCTTATGTGAAAATCATTCCATTTCCTTGATTTGAACTAAGTGCAGACTGGGGATGATCTATCTGTGCTTGATTTGTTACTGCATTGGCTATGTATTGTGATGGATATACAGTCTTCTTCTTCTGCTTGAGCTCTGAATGATATCCATGAATTTTATAATATGTTTCTCTGGTATGACCTTCCCATTTCAGTAGTCACATAACAGAAATGTGCTCTTCCCTTTATAACTCCCTCTTTCATAATTAGGTTGATTTCCTTTGGCTGAGTGTCCAGATCCACCAACATTATACTGATTTAACCCTGCTTTGTTACTGAACAAGGCTGTACTGCTTAGTTCTTCAGTTGTTTTCCCCAAATTCCTTTGACTTTCTTCAAATATTATCATTGCATATGCCTTATTGATGTTAGGAACTGGTGTCATCATTAGTATTTGACTCTTTGTTTGTGAATATGTTTCATTCAATCCTGTCAAAAACTGTAACAAGCGCTGGTATTGGTAGTGTTCTACATATCTTCTTGACCCTGCACATTCGCAGTCAGGACATGGCACTAGTGAATCAAACTCCACCCACAAGTCCTTCAACTTGGTGAAATAACTTGATATGGTCGATGTCCCCTGTGTTAATGTTGCAATCTCCTTATGCAACTGAAATACTCTAGATCCATTCTCCTTATCGAATCTCTCTTTCAAATCATTCCAAACTGTACATGCATTAGAAGCATAGGCTACACAACTAATCAACTCCTTGCTCACAACACTCATAATCCAAGAGAGTATTATGGGCATTCACTTTCTCCCACAAATCATGAAGTGACGTGAATGAAGGATGAGGAAAGAAGAAGAAAAAGGAATTGAGAATTGGGGGCGCGTGCAAACACGTACCAGGAATAATAGGCAATATATGTGTTTGTTTATGTATGTTGAAATAAAAGATGAGGATTGGGCCGTATTCTCACTGATTTGGGCCTAAAAAGCTGGTCCCAAATGAATCAAAATTGATCTAAAAATGCAAGTTAAAAATGGGTTCAAGGGATAGGGGTGTTCGATTTTAAAAAATTGGCCAATCGATTGTAATTTTAGCCAATAAAATGCAATCAAATCAAATTTGATTGATTAATTTGACTACACGACGAATTAATACAAATTAATTGAAGAGCTTTCAAGAATTAACAACTTGAAATAATTGAATTAATTGCAAAATAAAAACTCTTAAAAATAAAAGTGAAATTTATTTGAGAAAATATTTTTTGCATTTTCGAAAGCTAATTATTTCGAATAGTTAAAATTAAAAGCTCAATAATTAATCTGTACTGGCGAGGGTAAAAATTGAATGTCAACAGAGGGGGGTGGAGGCAGGCGTAAGATGGAGTGAAAAATTAAAAAATTTCAAAATTTATTTTTTTTAAATAATATTTTTGGGGGGTGGG
>JAABOM020118299.1:0-22982 GCA_011800125.2 Solanum clarkiae | reverse complement strand
GCTCATCATGGGTCATCCGGAAACAGTCGCGCTATGTTTTTAAACATAGGGGTCAAGCTGCGTACATCCGACCCCCCTTACCTCGCAATAGGCGGGCGCCTTTGAGGTATTGGGGTAATGTTGTTGTTCTTGTAGGTGTGCTTATTGACCCTTGACTCTTTTTTTTCTTAGAAACATGATGTTTGGGCTAGCTCATGTTCTCGATTAATTTTGTGTAATAACTTTGTCAACCAAGGCTTCCACCAACACAGTACTATGGGTAACTGTGCACCAAGGTTTGGATAGAGGGGAATAAATCACCTAGTGTTTTTTCCTTCCCAGGAATTTGAACAACCACAGTTCTGAGTCCACTTTATTCTCTTGGGTGCTGGGAAGTTGCTGCTTGTTGCTGTAGCATGGGACACTGATGCTATTTTTCTTGAAAGTTGATTTGGCATTGGATGGTTTTTTTTTCCCCTTATGGTACTTGCAATATGGTGTAGTGTTGTGTGATTATATTTGTGGTTTTTGGATTTGTCATATTCAGGTGGCTTCAAAGATTGAAATGTGCCAGATGAAGATAGTTAATTTGGTGAACATAATCGAGTTTGAGGAAGGATGGGACGTTATAAAGGAGGGAATCAAAAAATTGAAGAGAATTCTGGAAGGACAGCAACTCAGCAAGAATCATTCTGCGGTGAAGAATATGTGATGTAATACACATATCCTTAAGTTCTTTGTTCTTGAAGTATGGCTTAATATATGAAATATTATTTGTTTGGTATCTATACACTGTGTTACATTTATAATCTTTTAAATGTGGTAAAACCTGCACTCTTGTCATGGGAGGAAGAAAAACGTATCAGAGATTTTAACTTTATGGGTTCATCTTTTAAATTTTCATGATTGAATTCATTGTCATGTTGAACTATGGGTTCAAATCTGTATTGATTGAGATTTTAGTAGCTTTTTAACATATACATATAATATCTTTCGAAAGTCTTTAAGTGTCTTCTTGTTTTTGTGATATTAGTCAGCCACAGCCAAATCTAAGTATTATATTACTTAAAGCACATCTTCTTTGTTGGAGGTGGTGGTTGGTCTATGATTTTTAAAATTTCCTTCAAGGAAATAAATTATGAAAAGAAAGCTAGCAATCTCATATTTCTACAGTGCACTTAGTGTCCATATTCGCCTGTATGTTGTAGGATTTCACTCGTATGTTGTGTTACTTATTGTTTATGTCTTTGCTTTAAACATATTCGCCTGATAGATACTTCACTTGGATTGCTGAAAATTCAGACCTCCATCATGTTGAAAATCTTCCTTTAGTTGGATTTATTTTCAGTGCTGAGTCCAAATTTGTGCTGCAGAAAGTGATAAACGTATTATTGGTTGTGTGCACCTATCAGTTACTTGAGAAGGAGCATTCTGGATACTGAGCTTTGCTTAGAAATGATCAGATATTGATTCCTTCTTTTGCTTTTCACTATTAGTTTAGTGGTAGGTCTGATTTAAATGCTATTTGATTCTCTCTCTTTTTCTGTCCTTACGGCTATTACGCAGAAATCTGAATGAATTGGAACCTGTTGCTAATATGTTTGAACAGGTATTTTTGTTTTCCATGACAAAAGGATTGATTATTTAGTTCTGCTGATCAGTCTCAACATAAGCTGACTGTACATATTCCACAGCGTGTCACTGCTGAAGACATGGACTTGGTGCAACAGGCTGAAGATATGGTAAGTAACAAGGCGAATTGTCCATGTCCCCATAACATATTTTTAATGGTTTTACACATAAGTTCAATGTTTTATCTGAATTATGCAAGGGTCTGTTAATTATAAGCGAGTCCAAGTCCTCCTAAATTTTTCAAAAGGGGAAGTAGAATGCAAGAAACACCGTGTACAGAAGAGAAATTTTTTGTGAAGTTGAAAGCATTTTAAGATTAAGTGTGCAACAACAACAACAACAACATACCCTAGTGCCTCAAAAGGCTCCCGCTCATTGCGGGGTGAGGGGGGGTCGGATGTACGCAGCCTAACCCCTATGTTTAAAAACATAAAGCGACTGTTTCCAGATGACCCATGAAGAGCGTCGAAAGTTGCATTGACTAACTGCTACTTCACAAATGAAAGAAGCGCAGACAGTTTAAAGAGCCATTTTGCAAAGTATTGTTCGTCTTTTTATCTTTTTATATTGTATAAAATAGTCATTTAATTATTCTCTTAATATAATTAGGAATAGTCATTTCATTAGCTTCCTACCACTTAGGGAATATATTAATCTTTATATAGATATGAATTAGAGTTTAACAAAAATAGCCTCCAAAAATTTTGACTAAAATTAAACTCATCTCGTAGAGTCTCACAAATATTTTATGTCCACAAAAGAGTACAATGTCTTACATTGGCCATGGAATGCTATATATTGGTCAATTAAATTATTAACTGTCAGTAATTATTCAAAAAGAAGAAATAAATTATCTGAAAATTGACTTACCTCGTCAAATGAATAAAACTACAACACTATCAAAATTACATTGTACATAAAAGTAATAGTCGGAAAACTCGTAAAAAGCAAACTAATAACACTTATGGCTAATTATAGAATTATTAATGGTAATATTCCAAGTCGTTTTAGCTAAAAATCAAGTTGGAATATTAAAAAGAGGTTCAAAACATGTTTAGAAGTCACGATTAAATTTTTGGCCAAGGAATTCAAAAGATAATTCTTTTTGAGGCAAAGTTACTAAAATAGAAAAGTGTGTGACAGGTTTGCATCACGGACCTGCCTCACCACAATTTCAATTTTTCCCTAGGAAAATTTTTGGAGAAAATGAACTAGGATGGAACAAGTCCGCGTCTCAAACTTGCTTTATCACGGTCCCTAATTATCAGTTTTAAGTATGGACATTCTCATCTTTTTTTCATCCCTCCTAAACCAAAACTCTATCGTTTTAAAGTTGATTCCTCCCTAATATCAGTTCCCTAAGTACAGGTGCTCAAAATTCCTTGTACCTTGTTCAGAGAAAAGCGATTGAGGAGAAAATGGAAGGGTTAGGGCTCATCAAATTTTTTTAAGATTTTCAAGAAAAACTTGTGCCCAGATATGTAGGACTCTCCAAAAGTGATTTTAAGTTTGTTTTGGTATCTATTGACTGTCAATTTTTACCCAAAGTAAATTATGAGTTGAGTCCCGGTCCTCCTCTTGTGTTGAATATATTCTTTTGAGTTATATGCATATGCTATCTCTTTAAAGTAAATTATTGCATTATTTTATCCTCTTGGAAAATTAAGTTATGAATACCAAGATATTATATTTATACATTTATGACTCCAAAGATCGATTTATAAAAATTTATCAAGTCCAAAGTATGAGTTGAATTAACGAAGTATCTTGAGTTGAGTTAAGAATTATCTTCAGTTGAGGTAAAGAACTATCTTGAGTTGTTATTTTAGCATGAGTTATACAAGAAACCTATTTATTATATTTTGAGCATGCATATGATTACCCCTATACAATGATGTTGAAATTTAATTGAGAAGTACATTATTATTTTATGTCTTCATTGAGCTGAGACTCTATTCTTTTAAAGATAAGTGAAAAGTTGAGGAAGTTAAAGCCGGACTGAGAACCAAAAGATTGGATGAGTATTTGAGAAGTTTCACTCTTAAGTTGTGAGTATACGAATGATTTTGGGAATAGTATTGGGCATCAATATGGGTAAGAGTAATAATAACTCGAACTCATAAACTATATGTAGGCACCGTAGGATAGGATCGTACCAAACTAGTACGACTCCTCATATGCCACTAAGATGACCAAACTAGGTGGATCCATAAATTAAGTTTCATGTCTTACTCTGTCAAGGTATTAGATAGCTCTGGCAATGTGGACAAGGAGTTGTATCATTATAAATCTCATAGTGATAGTAGTCGGTTAGAGAAATTCCCCAAGTTATACTATCATATATCTTGACTTATATTTGTGTATGCATTTAAAGCTGTATGTTCATTTGAATTTCATTTTTTTTGTCACTAAGTTATTTTATGAGTTAAGCATTGTATCTTGAGTTTCTTATTTTGGTCATTTTATATGCTCATACATTCTATATAATGGCATCCTTTGGACTATTATTTTATAATGCAGACACAAGTGATCAAGTTTCTCAGTAGGTATATCGCTAATGAATTCAACCATTGGTGAGGCCTTTTCGCAGTTTGAGGAATCTCGAAGTCTTTATTTCTCTTTATTATTTTAGTTGTGGTAATCGTGTGCCTATCATGATGGTTGTTTCGAAGTCAATTTTAAAGTCTTCATAGATTAGGTGGCATAATATTTTTGTTTTTCTTTTCTTTTCAAATTGTCTTTGAACAACTTTGGTTTACTTGTTATCATTTAAAGACTTTAGCAGAGTTGTCGGTATTGTGCCTGATTCTATCTCATTCCCTTATAATTAAGCCTTTCGCTATGCAAACTAGCCAAGCCAAATGGGTTCGCTTGAGATCAGAAATGATTCTGAATGTCGTCCATGCCTGGGGTAGAGATTCGAGGCAAAAAAAACTTGATATCAGATCACAGTGTTCAAGTGTCCTAAAGAGTCTATGAAGTTGTGTCTATTAGGATAACACCTCAATTTTTTTAGCTAAGATTTATTCATCCTTCATATGATATAGGACTTTTATTGATAATTCTTAATTGAGTATAGATGTTAAAGTCAATTTCTTAGTAGAATAGAATTGAGATGATATGAGGTCATAGTTCTAATGTAAGGTTTTATAAAAGTTAGGTGAACCAATGATTTGTAGGCTTTATATACATGCTAGGATCAATTCCTAAGCATTTAAAGTATATTAGGTGTAATTTAGAATCACAAGGGATCTTTTACATCAAGTTAAGTCCAAATAATTTCTACCGACTAAGTTTTCATATGAGTTGATAGAAGGGTCAACTTCAAATGACCATATCTCCTAATGTATAATGAGTTAGGTGGCCTATAATATATCAAACTGAAGATTTTTGAATTAGTCTTCCAATGCATCTGATTTCGCCTTAATCAAAGCTTAGAGTAGAAAGTTATGACTATTTTAGTGAAGGAATGCAGAGTTGTCTGAAGGTCCATGCTTGGAGCTCGTCACGGACCAAACGCGGACCCTCACTAGATAAGAAATGACGTTTTCTCCTTTTATTTTAAGGTACTTTTATCCTAAAACATTTGGGAGTCTATTTAAGGTTCCAAAATGTATAAAACGTCAGTTTTCATAACCAAAACCCTCTCCCTTCACTCCTAAACATATATTCTCAAGAATCATCAAGAAAGTCATCAAATTAGGATTAGCTTTCAAGATTCATCCTCAAGGTGAGTTATTGTTCATAAATTTCAACTTATCCAACCCAAATTTCTTTATCTATTCATGAATCTCTAATAGAACCTTACACCATAACCTAGGGTTTCAAGAAGACAAATTCAAGAATCCCAAAAAAGGATTTCTTGATTCTTGTTTTTCAAGAATGCAGGGTTCTTCATCAAAACTCTAAAAATTCTAAGTCAAGAATTCAAGAATCAAGGAGAAGCCCTTCAAATAATGTATTTCCAAGTTCTTTCTCTCTAAAGGAACTAAAGAGATTGAGGATTTGCTCCAAGAAAGCTAGTATTCATCAAATTTCGATTGTGATATCAAATTTCCAGATATGTAAAGCTAAACTAAAAGCATGGATTGTTCTCCCATATGTCCCATAGATGGTCATAGAAGTGAGTTGAAAGTTCTAAAGTCTACTTACATAATTTTTTGATTATTTCCTTGAGAAATTATATTTCTTATATGTATTTCCACACGTTGATGATCATCATAAACATGTTTTCTTGAATTGAATGTTTTCATGAGATATCGCATAAACCCTAATTATTATTTCATAAAGATTGCATAAATAAAGATAGGAATTGAGTCTAGAGCTTTGATTGAGAATGTTGATAGAGATTGTGATTGTGAGTATAAGAATGATGATAGATTGATAGAACTTGATAGTCCCTTGAGTCTCCATAAATAAACTCTAATGATTTGTCTATTCTATTGTCCGTAATGATTGTTCTAAGCACTGAGCTATTAATTGAGAAGTGGACTAATGAGATGGTGAGAGTCCCTATAAGGCTGATTTGAGATGAGATGATTGATGATGATTGGATGATGTTGATGTTTATGAGCATGTTGAGTCTTGGGAGGAGTATATAGTACCGAAAATGAGTAAGAGCGAGTCCCACTCACACTCATTAACAACGTGGCTAGCGTAGAAGAGGATAGGACAGTGAGGAACGGATGTTTCCTTAGTCCCAAAAATGACTTGATATTATTATAAACCCACAGATGTATGCCCTTCTACCCCGACAAGGTATTGGGCGGATGCCGCAATGACATCACTTCGTTGTACCATCACCGGCTCATAGGTGATGGGTGTAGGTCTGAGAAACTCCCAGAAAGTTCCCAAACTGAGTAATCTGAGTCAAGATAAGATGTGATGAGATGAGTTGAGTTGAGTTCCTTTAAGATGAGTCCCTTTGAGATGAGTCTGTTTTGATTGATGAGTTAAGTGCTTGATGAGTCACTTGTCTATTCTTTATTCTTTCTTTGGATAAACATTTGACATGTTGATTATTATTATCCCTAATGTTGATTGTTATTTCTATATTATCTACCTGTTTCGGTTTCACTCAGTTATTTTATATACCAGTATATTCTATGTATTGACGTCCCCTTCTGGGACTACATCGTTTCATGATGTAGATACATGATTTGGAGATTGTCAACAGGTGCATCGTTGAGGATTTGAGACGTTTAGCTGATTGGTGAGCCTCCCTTACTTCGAAAGATTCATTACATTTATTCCATCTTCTGTAGAGTTAGATACTCTTTAGTTTTATTTTGATTGAGATAGCCATGGGTCTATCATTGGCACCACCTGATAGTGATGGAGATTTCATAGACTAGAGTGAATGTTGATGTAAAATTGTGAGCTAGTTCTTCCTACTAGTCTTTTTTATTATAATATTATTTTGTGACTAGATGATGATGTGCCCATTTATTCTATTTTGTCTTCTGTTGATAGTAGAATGCATGAATAAATGAATGTGATGAGATCAAGTGATTCGCTTGGAGATTAGCAATAGTCTCTCAGTGTCGGTTACGTCTAGGGTATCCTCTCGGGGCGTGACAAGTAGAGTCCTTAGTATTAGAGTCCTTAGTATTAGTGTGAAATGTGCCACATCTAGAATAGGGAGGCTATACGACATTAGGAAGTGTTGACCTTCTTTTAATGATCTACTTCATGTCTAAAAGTTTAACTCTATTTAATCTCCTCTAACACATGCTTGCATATGTGTTTTTAGATTATGCCTCCCAAACGAGCAGTTGGACGTCTCGCACAAGCAAAGGGTAGAGGGTGCCCCACTAGACAAAACATGAATCAAGCTAGTAGGCATAGGTATGCCTACTGAGTAGATACCCAGGTTGATATCTTTAATATCGAGCTCCAATAGGTCATTCAGACTTTGGCTCAAGTATGACCGCACCGAGAGATCGACAAGAAACAGGTAGGAAAGAAACCTAAATACTACAAAGATTCTGGAGTTCTTGAGAATAACCTTGCCAGAGTTCATAAGGTCAGAACTTAGTAAGGATCACAAAAATTTCATATATCAACTACAGAAGGTGTTCCAGGTTATGCATGTTGCTGATGCCAGCTTAAGGGTTGCATACCAGTAGAGGAAGACTAAGGGAGAATGTGACATGCCTTTGAGGTGGGTTACGTTTGAGGGGGCCTTTTTTGTAACATATGATAAAATTACCAAAATACCCCTAGATGAGAGATGCTCGCACAACGTGTTTTCCCAAACTTCGATGGCAAATTCGAGACCAAAATTGTGATCAACACGAAAAATATATGGGAGAACGTTCTTGGTTAAGTTTTAAAGCAACCGGATCGAAGGATAATTTTTCGATGTGAAAGCATAATTCTAAAAAGAGTGCACGACATATTCACATTGCTTTTGCAAATTTATACTCGGATGTGATTCCAATATTTTCTAAGAGATTATAAAACTCAATCAAAAAAATTTCAGCGAAAAATTCCATAAATCAACCAAGTCTGACATAAACTTGGCACACCAAAGTGTATTTTTTAATTTTTTTGTGATAGACATTCTAGACTTTTCCAACCCTTCCTAAACTTAAAACACGATCAATATAGGTTATTTTGAGTGTAAAAGGGGTTTTAACACCCATTCTTAAGCTTTTCTAAGCTTTTAACAAAGACTAGGGCTAAGGAGAAGAGAGGAAAAGCGAGGATTCAACTGAACTGAGGAGAATTCTAGCAAGATTGGTTGTCAAAACTCCATATCAGGTATGTCAGGCAAACCTTAAACATGGGATTGTTCTTCCATGTGCCCCTTTATTGAGAGAGATTGATAGACGAATGTATTGAATCTGTATACATGTTTTGCATGAATATTTTCTTATAAATTATATATCCTATGTATTTTCTAATGTTGATGATCATCACAAACTTGATTTTATTGATTAAATGCTTTTATGAGTTATTTCATAAACCCTATATGTTATTTTATAAAAGATTATATGAATGAACCTAGGGACCAAGTCTAGAGCCTTGATTTGAGAACATTGATTGTGATTGTGGTGTGAGCATGATGATAGGTTGATAGAGCTTGATGGTTCTAAGAGTCTCCTTAATTGAACTCTAAGATTGGTCTAATTGATTGTCCCCCTAATGATTGGTCTAAACTCTTTGAGATGTTGATTGAGAATTGAGTTGATGAGGTGATTGATATGATAGGTTGGAAGGCCCGATTAAGATAGAGCTGATAGAATGATGAGAGTCTTTATGAGATTAATTGATATGATTGATTGAGATGGATGGTCTTATGAGAATTGAGTCTTGAGAGGAGTATCGAGTACCGAATTGAGTAAGAGTAAGTCCCACTCGAACTTAACAACTACATCGCCAAGCATAGGAGTGGACTAAGTCCGTTAAAGTTGGACTAAAGACTAAGTCTGTTAAAGTCAAACAAGTTCCTATTTTTAGGACTAAGTCCGTTAAAGTCAGTAATGTATCCATTTTATTATCGTGAAATAATAGCACTTTATTGGTTGATTGTCTATATCTATTATGGATTGGATTTGTTCTAACCATGGCAAGTTGTTGAGTGTTTGTGGCAACATCAGTGGGATTGTTGTACAATTACTAGCTCTAAAGTGATTGTTGTAGCATAAGAGAAACTCTCAGATAGGTTCTTACTGATAGTACTCTGAGATGCTTTGATTGAGTTGGATTGGATAGTATTGATGGGTCATTGTCTACTCTTTATTCTTACTTAGACATTTGACAGATTGAGTATCTTCTAAGTTGATGTTATTTCTATCATATTCTACCTATATCTATTTCATTCAGTCATTTTACATACTCATACACTTCATATACTTACGTCCATTTGGACTGCATCATTTCATGATACAAAGACAAGTATTAGGGATCATTAACAGGTGCATCATTGAGGATCCATGTGCATCTAGTTGATTGGTGAGAGGAATTTTATATTTCTATCATCTAGCTTGAGTTTGGCACTTTATCTTCTTTTGGTTAAGGTAGCCATGGCCTGTCATTGGCACTATTTAGATAGTAGAGTTAGAGGCTTCATAGACTAGATAGTGATGAGTTGATTTGAGACCATTATTTCTTAACTAATTTTTTTAGAACTATTCTTATGTCAGAGATTTGGAATTTGATTGTTGGCCTATGATCTATATATAATGAGACAGATTTAGGATTTGATTTTCCCACCTTATTTTCTCTTTAATTTAAGTCTTCCACTGATTGAATGAGTGTGATGAGCCCAAGTGGTTCACTTGGGATCCAGTAATGGTTTCTGAGTGTCGGCCACACTAAGGGTACCCTCCCGGGGCGTGAAAAACTTGGCATCAGAGCACAGAGTTCAAGTGTCCTAGGGAGTATATGAAGTGGTGTCTAGTAAAGTCTTGTTTGTGGGTGTGTTTTGCACCACACTTTATAAGCAGGAGGCTATAAGACATTAGGAATTGTTACACTTCTTTATTATTTCAATTCGTGCAATAGAGTTTAACTCTATGGAAACTCTCTTCTAATTCGTATATTACGCGTTTGGAGAATTGTGATCATGTATCCACGAAGAGCTGTTAGAGGAATAGGATATCCTGCTAGACAAAATGTTAACCAGCTTGAGCCCTAGAGGTATGATGAACCCATAGGTCCCGCTATTCCTACTGAGAAGCCACCACAAGCTGAAATCTCGAATGATGAACTTTGCTAGGCTATCCAAACTCTAGCCTAGGCTATCACAGCATCTGCTGCTAGACAAGGAGTGGATAGATAGGATGCACAGGACACGTCCAAAGTACACGAGTTCTTGAGGATGAACTCACCTGAGTTCACAGGGTCTACACCCAATGAGGATCCTGAGAACTACATTGATGAGCTTCAGAAAGTGTTTTGGGTGATATATGTAGCTGATGTTTATAGAGATGAATTGGTTGCCTACTAGCTCAAAGGTGTTTTCAGATTATGATTTGACCATTGGAAGAAGGTCAGAGGAGAGAGAGCCCCAGTTTTGACTTGGATAATATTCGAGGAAGCTTTCTTATGGCATTTCTTCCTAAGTGAACTAAGAGATGCCAAGGTAAGGGAGTTCTTGAATCTGAAACAGGGCTCTATGACTATGCAAAAGTATGGACTTAAGTTCACCAAGCTATCTCTCCATACTTCAAATATAGTTGAAGATTTGAGAGAGAGAATGGGTTTATATGTTGATGGGCTGAACAAAGGGCCGAAAAAAGATGGGAGGGGAGCTATGCTTGTGAGTGATATGGATATTAAAAGGTTGATGAATTATATATAACAAGCTTATGAGGAGAGGAAACAGGATAAGGAAGAGTACGGAAATAAGAAACCAAGGACGTCCAGCTATGAGGTTGGTAAGGGAGAGAATAGGATTGAGAGTCGCTTTCAAATAGGGCCTTCATATACTAGTTCACCCACGCCTAGGAATGGACAGGGTCTCATAATTTTAGAGCTCAGGAATATCAATCACACATTAGTGCGACCCAAGGTTCCCAATGCAAGACATCTTGTGGCACGTATGGCAAACTTCACTTGGGAGAATATTATGGAGGGAGTACTGGATATTACAAGAACGACCAAATGGGTCGCCTTCAGAGGGAATATCCAATGTGGTCCAATAAAGCCCAATCATATGTGTCAGCACCACCAGCTAGAGGGGATCAGAGGGGTACTACTTCGAGCATAAATCAATTGTATGCCATGAAAAGTTGCCATCAGGAGAAACAGCCAGATGATGTCACTGGTATGTTTTAAGTCCTTCTCTATGATCGATATGATTTGTTTGATTCAGGTGCCACATTTTTGTGACCCTCCCCTCATTAATGAGTTTATCCTAATTAAGTGAGCCGATGGTGATTACAGCACCCCCGTCCACCATAGAGGTGCCACAGTTGATTTACTTGAGTTGAATCTGAATTCTGATGTCATTTTACGCATGGATTACCCTTAGGCTTGTTATACCACTATTGATGGTAAGATTTAGAGTATCAAGTTTCAGATGTATAATCATGCTTATTCTTGCGTTGAGAGGTAGTAGTTTTGGGTTTCGCTAAAGGGAGAGATGATGAGTTCCTTCAGGTCCAAATAGTGATGTTGATAGCAGTAGACTGACAATGAGGGTAGATGAAGAGGAGTGAATGTATCATTATTGTGATAAGTGGTGTTGTACTTGTGCTATATAGGGGTAGAGATAGGGAAGAGAGGAGAGATGAGACCTTACGACGACAATAGATAGGTGAGAGTAAATTCGAGTGTCTCTAGGTGAGAAAATATTGTGTGCCTTTGAGTGAGAGCTCATTCAATAGTGGAGGTAGAAGTGTTAAGTAGGTTTGATAACTCTTAGATATAGTGAAGTGGTTAGAGTGATAGTCTTGAATGTGTGGTTGTTATTATACAAGTAATGGTGATAGACTATTGAAGACTTCTAGGTAAGGGTTCTCAAGTAAGAGTAGTAAAGTAGTAGAGGGGACTAGCGATCTTTTAATGAAAGTCCATATAGAAGTATAGAGTTTGAGTATTAAGCATTAACTTTGTATGAATATGATCATCTTAGGGATAACATTTTGGTGCTTAGAATTAGGCTTGAATAGATTAAGCAGATGTGGTTGGGCGTACATTTGAATGGAAGCTATGAGCTTAAATTGACGAAGTGTAGTGCCATGAAAAGGAGTGTAGTTGAGATGAGGTGCTAAGCTTGAGAATTATCCATAGATTCTTATGTATATCACGATAGTCCCCATCTCTATTAGGGTCGGTGACTTCTTTCTTGAGTTCGAACAACTGATTGACGAGGTGTTTAAATTATTTAAATTGATTGAGTTTTGATGTTCCATTCGGGTCTGATAGTGAGAATGTCTAAGTAATGTCTCTACTCTTGATCAAGATTGGTTTGTCTATTCTAAGTGATTTGTGACTGTCCAAATTTGTCGATAGGTAGGTTGGTGATGGTCGATTGTGATTCGTTGAGTCTCGATTATTCGATTCGGCTATGAGTTCACTCTTAGTTACCTATTATTCGAGAACAAATGATTCCAAGGGGGAAATAATGTAACACCTGGTAAAATTATCAAAATACTCCTAGATGAGAGATACTCGCATAACGTGTCTTTCTAAACTCCGGTGGGAAATCTGAGGCCAGAATTACAATCAACAAAAAAATTGTGTGAGGAATGGTCTTGGTTGATTTTCAGAAAAACTGGATCGAAAGATATGCGAATACGCAATTCCAGAAAGAGCGCACGACATGTCCGCATTGTGAACTTATCACAGATTTATACTTGGATGTGATTCTAATATTTTCTAGGGATTAGAAAACTCGATCAAAAAATTTTTAGCGAAAAACCCCGAAAATCAACCAAGTGTCATGCTCCGGGAGGGTACCCTAGATGTAACCGACACTCAGAGACTATTGTTAGTCCCCAAGAGAACCATTTGGCCTCATTACATTCATTCATTAATACATTCTACTAATCAATGGAAGAACAAAAGAAAGTAAATAGGCACATCTCATCAAATCTTAAAATAATATTATAATAAAAGACTAGTGGGAAGAACTAGCTCACAGTCTTATCAATCAACAATCTGACTCTAGTCTATGAAGTCTTTATCACTGTTAGGTGGTGCCAATGACAGACTCATGGCTACCTCAATCAAATTAAAGTTAATAAGTGTCTAACTCTAAGGCAAGATGAAATAAATATAATGAATCCTCCAAAGTAAGGGAGGCTCACCAATCAGCTGAACGTCTCAAATCCTCATTGATGCGCCTGTTGACGATCTCCAAATCATGTATATTTACGTCATTAAATGATGCAGTCCTAGAGGGGGACGTCAGTACGTGGAATGTACTGGTACATAAAATGGTTGAATGAAACCAAAACAGGCAGAACAGTATGGAAATAACATCAACTCAACTCAAAAGGCTCAACTCATCTCAACTTAGTAAAACATGCAAGTTTAAAGTAAATCATGCTCTTTAAAATATATATTTGAAAAGAAAGAATGACTTTGGTAGAAATCTCATGCTCAATCAATATTGTTTGGGAGTTTCTCTTAACCGACATCTATCCTATCGCGCCACCTGTAAGTTAGGTGGGACACAACAAATTGGCATTGTTGCCACACCTATACTAAACTTGCCATAGTACCTCTATCTCTCTCTTGGATCAAAGAGAATTGTCCAACTTTTGGGACAAGAGTCGCCAGAATGTGCTGCACGACTATCCTACGCTGGCAAACGCAGTTCTGGGGTGACACTCCTCACCCAAATCGGTGCTCAATAATGTTCTCAAGACTAAAATATCCATAATTATCTATCAAATCAATCTTTTTTAATACTCATATCATCCATGACTATCATTTATCAATGAAATTATTACGAGAAAATATACTTAGATTATCATTAACATGTACTCCAAAACATCATGTAGTCTCGATACTCAATCCAATCAAAACTCATTAGAATGTCAAGTGTTTTCTAAAAGAAATACTCATGTTTCAAAAATAATCTCTGCATACCATCAAAACTCTTTCTCAAATCACTATTCATGCTCAGAAGTTATATCCATGAAAATTCAATAAAGTATGCTAAAGAAATCATTAGTGTTTAACATGCTCAGTATGACCATCAATCTTAGTTTTCAAAATAAGGCATAATGAAACAACCATGGTTCTCAATTAAGGTTCATGTGAATGAAGACATGAACATATATTCAAATAATTTCTCAACTTCAAGAACATCGTCAAGATATTATAGTATACAGGAAATTCATCAATACCATAGAAATTTAATTCAAGAATTTAACCAAGATAATACTTCAAAAAATCACGTGTAGGGACTCATGGATTCTCAACTCATCTGTGACTATATATGGGGCATATGGGAGGAGAATCCCATACTTTTAGTTTAGCCTTACATACCTGGAAAGTTGATATCACAATCCAAATTGGATGAATACTAGTTTTCTTGTAGTAAATTCTCGATCTCGTTAGTTCCTTTAGAGAGAAAGTACTTGGAAAGACATTATTTGAAGGGCTTCTCATTGATTCTTGAATTCTTGACTTAGATTTTTTAGAGTCTAGATGAAGAACACTGCATTCTTGAAAAAGAAGAATTAAGAAATCCTTTCTTGGGATTCTTGAACTCATCTTCTTGAAACCCTTGGTTATGATGTAGGTTCTATTAGAGAGTCATGAATAGATAAAGAAATTTAGGTTGGATAGATTGGAATTTATGAAGAATGACTCATCTTGAGGATGAATCTTGAAAGCCAATCCTAACTTGATGACTTTCTCGATGATTCTTGAGCGTTTATATTTAGGAGTAAAGGGAGAGAACTTTGTTTATGAAAACTGACGTTTTATGTGTTTTGGGACCTTAAATAGATCCCCAGAGTTTTTCGAATAAAAAAACCCTCAAAATAAAAGGAAAAATAATGTCATTGCTTATCTAGTGAGGGTTCGCGTTTGGTCCGCAATGCGCTCCGGGCGCGGACCTTCAAATAACTCCGCACTCCTTCACAAAAATGGTCATAACTTTCTACTCCGAACTATAATTAAGGCAAAATTGGATGCATTGGAAAGCTGATTCAAATATCTTTGATTTGATATATTATGGGTCACCTAAATCATTATACATAAGGAGATATATTCATTTGAAGTTGACCCTTCTATCAACTCATACGAAAACTTAGTCGATAGAAATTATTTGGACTTAACTTGATGTAAAAATCTCTTATGATTCTAAATCACACCTAGTATACTTTAAATACTTATGAATTGATCCTAGAACATATACACAACCTACAAGGCATTGGTTCACCTAACTTTTGTAAAATCTAACATTAGAACTACGACCTCATATCATCTCCAATTTTATTCTCACACTAAGAAATTGATTTTAACATCTATGATCAATTAAGAATTAGCAATTAAAATCATATATCATTGGCTCAATCTTAGCTAAAAAAGAAAAGGGTGTTACACCAAGTCCGCGATGCAGACTTGGTACATCGAGGTGTATTTTTTCAATTTTTCATGAGGGCATTTCGGACTTTTTTTAACCCCTTCTAAACTTAAAAAACTGATCAATGTAGATTGTTTTGAGAGTAAAAAAGGTTTTTAATACTCATTCTTAAGTTTTTCTAAGCTTTTAACGAAGCCTAGGGCTAAGAAGAAGAGCGGAAAAGCGGGGATTCAAGAGAATTAAGGAGAATTCTAGCAAAATTGATTGTCAAAACTCCATACAGGTATGTTAGGCTAACCTAAAATATAATATTGTACTTCCATGTTCCCCTTAATTGAGAGAGATTGATAGATGAACGTATTGAGTCTCTATACATGTTTTGCCTGATTGTTTTCTTATAAATTGTATATAATATGTATTTTCTAATGTTGATGATCATCATAGAATTGATTTTATTGATTAAATACTTTTATGAGTTATTTCATAAACCTTATGTGTTATTGTATAAAAGATTGCATGAATGGACCTAGAAATTGAGTCTAGCGCCTTGATTGAGAATGTTGATTATGATTGTGATTTGAGCATGATGATAGGTTGATAGAGGTTGATGGTTCTAAGAGTCTCCATAATTGAACTCTAAAGATTAGTCTAATTGATTGCCTTCCTAATGATTGGTTTAAACTCTTTGAGAAATTGATTGAGAATTGAGTTGATGAGATAATTGATATGATAGGCAAGAAGGCCCGATTGAGATAGAGTTGATAGAATGATAAGAGTCTTTATGAGACTAATTGATATGATAGATTGAGATGGATGGTCTTACGAGCATTGTGTCATGGGAGGAGTATCGAGCACCGAATTGAGTAAGAGTAAGTCCCCCTCAAACTCAACTACGTGGCCAACCGTAGAGTGGACTACATCTGTTAAAGTTGGACAAGTTCCTATTTTGAGACTTAGTCCGTTTAAAGTCGGGCAAGTTCCTATTTTTAGGACTAAGTCCGTTAAAGTCGGTAATGCCTCCATTTTATTATCATGAAATAATAGGACTTGATTGGTTGATTGTCCAGATCTATTATGGATTGGATTTGTTCTTACCCTAGCAAGGTGTTGAGTGGTTGTGGCAACATCAGTGGGATTGTTGTACAATCACTGGCTTGTAAGTGATTGTTGTCGCATTAGAGAAACTCTTATATAGGTTTTCTATGAATAGTACTCTGTGCTGATTTGATTGAGTTTGATTAGATAGTATTGATGGGTCATTTTCTTCTCATTATTCTTGCTTAGATAGACATTTGACATTCTAATTGAGTATCTTCTAAATTGATGTTATTTCTATCTTATTCTGTCTATATCTATTTCATTCAACCATTTTTCATACTCGTACATTTCACGTATTGACATCCATTTGGATTGCATCATTTCATGATACAAAGACAAGTATTAGGGATCATCAACAAGTGCATCGTTAAGGATTCATTCGCATTTAGCTGATTGGTGAGACCTCCTTACTTTCGGAGGATTTTTATAATTCTATCATCTAGCTTGAGTTTAGCACTTTATCTTTTTTTGGTTAAGGTAGCCATGGCCTGTCATTGGCATTATCTAGATAGTAGAGTTAGAGGCTTCATAGACTAGATTGTGATGAGTTGATGTTGAGACCATTATTGCTTAATTGATTTTTCTTAAAACTCTTCTTATGTCAGAGATTTGGAGTTTGATTGTTGGCCTATGCCTTATTTATATTGAGTCGGATTGAGAATTTGATTTCCCCATCTTATTTTCTCCTTATTTTAAGTCTCTCTTTGATTGAATGAATGTGATAAGGCTAAGTGGATCACTTGGGAGCTAGCAATAGTTTTTAAGTACCGACCACGTGCCAAGGTGAGGATGTGACACTTTTTGGGTCGTTTCTTCCCTTGGGATCTAAGGGAAGTAAAAGTATGGAAATTTTTGAACCTAAAGTAGGATTCCATGTGTGTGTAGGTGTACTACCTCAAGTTAACTCAGCTATCTCGCTATGCTCTGGACATGATAGTTGATACGAGGAGCAAAATGAGCCTGTTCATGTCTAGAATTTCCTGTTTGACAAACAAGAAGGCTAGGGCAACTACACTGATAAGAGATGTGGATATAGCCAAGTTGATGACATATGTGCAGCAAATTGAGGAGGAAAAGCTGAAGGACATGGAAGAGTTTGCAATAAAAGGGCTAAGACATCTAGCCATGAGATGGGCAAGAGAGGGGCTGGGGTGATAGCTATTTATCTTTTCAGCCAAGGCAATCTAGACCAGCACCTTCGTCTACTAGTGCACCGGAACCAACGACTAGGAATAAACAGAGATTGCAAAACTTTAGAGCTCAGGGTTCTCGGTCTTAAAGAAGCTAAGTATGGCTTAAGGGCCTTTTCACTACCCATCGTGTGGTAAGTATGGTAGGTCTCATCTAAGAGAGTACCTCATTGGCACCAATGGATGCTATAAGCATATGATATAAGGAAAACAATATTAGCTTATCAACTAAAGAAGCATTTGGGAGAATTCAAAACTTTCCAGCACGCTAATGGCTCTAACAAAAATGAATAAGATGACCTATTTATATTTTCCATATCCTATGTCGATGCATGGAAAGCAAAGAAGGAGAAATTGATTTACCTCTTTCAAGCTTCATTTTTAGTGTCTCTTCTTAGAGCTGAAGAAACATCTTCACCCTGTACTTATATGACTCAAGTATGTCTTGCCTTCATATAAGAAATAGAGTGTTGTTTAAAAGCACACTTAAACATATCTCCACAGAGACACTAGCAATAAAGAGGAATTCTTTTTTTCGTCTTGAAAGAGATACGATGAGGAGGAGCTAATTAAAACCTCTATGGTAAAAAGAGTTAGGAGCTAAAATGGCAAAAAAATCAATTGGCCTCAAATTTCAAAATGGCAAACAAATAACCAAAAATGGTAAGGGACCCACGCGTCAAGGAAGGCACACTGACAGAAGTGCCTTGTAAGCACGCCACCATCTCCGCCTTACAGGTAGTGCACTTACGTCAAAAGCTTTTTCTTTTTCCTTTTCCATTCTTATATTTTGATCATTTTCATATTATTGTAATATTCATGTCCAATTTATCACCTCCTTGCCCATACTATTACAATAATGATGAACTCCATATGATGGAAATAATAGATTTCAATAGTACTCCCTGACTGAAACGATAATAATAGATCGAAATTTCTTAATACACATGCTAAACAACTCCTGAAAAAATGTTGTCTTCGAATTAATTGAGAGAAACTTGAGTGATGCTTTGATAAACCAACTTCATCAACGTCAATATAATGTCCCTAAATATTATTTATAAAAGAAATGAATCAACAATGTTATATAGGATTTGGGATTTTTTTGTTTTTGTATATTTACCTTTGCTATTATGAAATAAAACTTCATATATGCTTGAAAAACTTCACGTCTTTCATTCCCTATCTCGTTCAGCTTTGGAAAACGATGGATACAAAGACCTTTAATCAAAGGCATTGCATTTGTGGCTAAATGCCATCTTTGTATATTCCAAAGATGCTCAAGATGAAGGAACACCACTTGACTAAATTGTTATCACTATACATTATTATCTTTCTTCATAAACTCCATCTGAATCGAGATTCCTTAGGTTTGGCACCATTCCCAAAATAAGCATTGGATCTTCTATGAGTCTTAAGTCCAAAAGAACCATCATTGTAATGGAATTTGGAAACAGAGTTCTTCCTCTATTGTCCTTTCTAACCAAAATTTCTGGAGCTTTTGACAATAATTAAGAAATTCAAGGGCCGACAATGATTCAAAAGTTTACACTTGCTAAGGTTTTTCGAGCTGCTAATGTTGTTTAGGTGGTAAGATTTGGTAATATCATCCATGCTTGATTCTCGAAGATTGACTAAATGAACAGGGTCTACATCTTTTCACTGATCACAACAAATATCTTCAAGAACTTGAAGATTTGTGAGTTTGCTTATACGTTTCGGTGGTTTTGAATAGGAAGAAACTAAATGTCTTTGATTAGGTCAGCTGTCTCGGGGGTAGTTGCCAAGAGGGTCTACAGTCATTGATAGTAAGTGTCTGTAAATTCTTAAGGTTGCCAATGGAGGAGGGAAGATCATGAAATACAACCTTCCAGTCTTAAGAACTTGAGGTAGTACAAACCTCCTGTGGCAGCAGTTATAGTTCCACTACAGCCAAGTACAACAAATGTATATATATATATTGGAACACATTACTAAACTTACTAAGACTTATATTACAAAATCTTGATCGAAGAACATAATTAACTTCAACTTCAAGTTAAAAAGATCAAGTGAGAAATACCTTTCTCCTTGACTATGAATGACATGCCTGATACATAAAGAGGATATGGAGTGGCTTCTTGGATCATAAATGTCAAAAAATTTAACCTCCAATGCATCATTTTGTATGGCAAGATCACGAAGTAGATCATGGACCTTACGTATGCATCCAGTAGCTTTTTCCCAAAATCTGCATACCACATGCATTATGCTTCATCTTATCAACTCGTTCAAGAAACCTTCAATGACAACCTCCATTCTTTCTTCTCTATTTGGTATGAAACCTTTGGCCATCCACAAACATATTATGTTCTCAGCGTAGACTTCTCAATTTTCTGCAAAAATACCAAAGTAGAGAAAACATTGTTTGACTAGTGCAGTTATAAATCGTTGTAGTTTAATGATATTATGTTGGAGAGTTCAATATAATTATCTTCCAAAGGTGATTTTTTTTCACCTTTTGCTATTCATCTAACCCCCTTTTTATGCGAAAGTAGTCCACTTAATATAACAATTGTATCCACCATATCCTTAGCTGGCCTGTCAATTGGGGAGGCCATTGCTTTAACATCAAGTAGTTTCCTGCAAAAGAAATCCCAACTTCCTTCTAGGCTTAGGAAACGAAGTCTGCGGACAAAACCTTTGTTGTCTGCTCTTTCAGTAACTTTGCGTATTTGTATTTGAACATCCAGTAATTTTTTGCATATTTGTATTATACAAATGACAGTAATTAATAGTTAACGTGCGAACTCACTTATAAAATATGTTGGATAGTTCAGCGAGCTTTGCAGTGCTGAGTTGGAATATGGTTCAGCGGTTCGAAACTTCTTTAGTCTTTTCGAAAGAAACATAAATCTGCATCGTCTTTTCGCTGCAAAACGCAACTCCTCTCTAAAAAGAAAGGAGATTATAATTTCTTTTGCACTTTAAAAAATCATATTTTCATAAAACAGTTAGCTAGGATTTATTACTAATGTCCATACTTATTTCTTATATATCTATATCTATCTATCTATATCTATATCTATAAATCAACTCCACAAACCCCAAAGTCAAATTACTGTTTTGCCCTCACTTATCTAATTACTATTTTCCCTCAAAAAAATATATTTCAAATGCTAAATTACCTTTTTACCCTCTAATAAAATTTTAAACCTAATGCACACTTCTTCTACCGGCCTCCCCTTGTGCATGAACAGATCTTCTTCCAAACGTCGTGACCCCAGGCTCTTTCAAATCAACCGGTACTTCCTCATGAACTTTGCAAATCCCGCCCCTTCGGCCCCAATGGCCACCACTTCACTTTATATAAGCAGCCACTCTGATTATCTTTCCCATGAAATATCTCCCAAATGTTCTACAAACCAGGTATTACTCGCACGCTTCGTTCACTTTCACAGATTTTAACTTCCAACACACTTTCTTTTCCTTCACTTCTTCCTTCTTTTTATGCAGATTAGATAATGTGTCCCTCTTGTTTTTTGCAGATTCCACAATGCCTACCGCTTCGAATCATCTTTTGTCGCCATCATGAGTTGTAAGTCTTCGAATTTCTCCACACAACACCACATCTCTACTCCCACTGATGCATCATTTCCTTCTGCCCACGCCCAAAATGTGTGATCAATAAGTTTACACATTCAACAACTTAATTACTGACCATTTTCTGCCCTCTTATTCGTTATTCCGTGATGTGCGTATCCATTCGGATACAAAGTGAGGTATCATCGCATGTTACCTGATCAAGGATCGTCACTTTATCCTAAACAAGCGTCGTCGCTTCAAGTTCAACTTCCACTTTGGAACAGTCACCGTTTCAAAATAGAAGCAACCCTGAGCTATCATCTTGCTAAATAAATAGGATATGTGAATGCATCTCTTATTTTAAGGAAATGCCTTTGTCTGTACAACATTTTTCTTCACTGTGTCCTTGTTTTTCTTTTAAGCACGAAGCCATCTTCTTTAATGTGTTATAGTTTTCCCTTTAAGTGCATATTTTCCATACCAAAAAGATTTCCTCAACCCCCTAACTGATTGTTTCTGCTGTGGTGAAATAACTCACCTCCGCAAAGGGATTTTGAATTTCCTTACATACTTCGTTCTTATTTTTAGGTACAATTTATCTATGTGGGCTCGCATTTTTCACCCAAGAAATGCATATGCATCCTCTTTGGAACATGATGACAGTACTCCCTAGGCCTTACGAAATAACTGTTGAGATTCTTATTAGCATCGATCTCTAACGTAGAGCAAGCATGTATCTCATGTTAATTTGCATTACAAAAATTATCTGCCTTTACAAACATTAACTATTTGTTATGCGTTTCTTCCTTTTTACACAGATTCGTCCCTTTCACAGAGTTGTGTCCCCTGCAAATCACACTTACGTATTTGCTTAGCCACCTATAAAATATTGCTCCTTGGTGAATCAGTGATAAGTTCGCACCTAATTAATTAACACTTGTGTTAGCATCTAAATAATATCTGATCACCGAGCCTGGTAATTACTCTTCTATTCATAGTACGAACTTATTCACAACTTTCGAAAGGATCAAACTTCCCAATGGTCTTCTCTTTGGCGTAATGGGGTACCAACTCCTTAAGTTGCTTAGGGAAATAAGACATTAAAAAACTACCTACCTTTTTCACATGATCATTGATACTTGGCCCCTTATTGATTTATGTTGTACAAAATCTCCTTTGTTGTACTTTGCAATATGTGATGTAGGATGCTTGAAATTTTGAGACTTCGTGTCAAGGGTCCTTTGAAAACAACAGGATTGTAAGAAACTGCCAAAATAATCAACTGGCTCTATAAAAATCATTTCAAAAATGATCTAGCAACTTCAATAACGAAACAAAGCAGATTTACTTACTGCGCAACCTAAAAGTAACACCTCACTATAAGATTAATGTTAAGTTTTGAAATGTTTGCTATATTATTTCTACAGTTTGTTAAGGATACCTATCTGTGAAGATTGGGGATTTCTTGTAGGAGATGAAATGTGAGTGAAGAGATGATGAAGAAGGAGAAATCAGAGAGGAGT
>JAABOM020118250.1:0-22992 GCA_011800125.2 Solanum clarkiae | reverse complement strand
CTTAGTTCGGCAATCCACAGTGGCATAACAAGAAGCTAATCAATCCATACCCATTATAACATCAAATTCCACCATTTCTAACTCAATAAGGTCAGCCAATGTGTCACGGTTATAAACATTTACTACACAGTCATAATAAACCCTTCTAGCGATAATAGATTCACTGGTTGGTGTAGACACTTCAAATGGTTTGTTTAATAAATTGGGTGTTCTCTTTAGCTTCCCAGCAACTACTGGAGTGATGTATGATAGTGTAGAACCAGGGTTAATTAATGCATATACAATATGTGAAAAGATGGACAATGTACCTGTGACCATATCAGGTGAAGCTTCCAAATTCTGTTGACTCCCCAGTGCATAAGTGCGATTCTGGACCCCGCTAGAGCTAGCTGTCCCTCAAACACCTCTACTACGACCCATAGGTGCTTTTTGACACCTACCTTCTAGAGGAACTGATGATGATGATGCAACAGCTGACCCAGTAGGTTATGCCATATCACAATATAGCCACACCCTTCAGCCTATATGTCGCTAACTCGACTGCTTCTATACCACTCACGTGCATAACATCTAAAGTATGCTAAATCTAATCAATAAAGTCCTGGGAGTCTTCATTAGGATCTGACCCAGTGAAGGTTGAAGGGTCCAAATTAAGAAAATAAATGTATCCTTGTGCCAGCTGCCCTATTTATACCACTGGTGCCCATAACTGGACCTTCCTGCCTTTGACCTTGAGTAGCAACTATACGGGTCAATAATTAGACTGCATTTCTCAGATCCTACATGGTAACATCAATAGGTGGATCTGGGGGAACTTTACTACTCTCGGGTTCATCAGGAACTGGAGGAGTTAGAGATGTCTTTTACAAGGACTCCTCTCGAATCTCATCTCGTTCTCTCACCTGGCTGGGCATACCAACCACCACTTCTATTCCCTTCCCTTTACCTTTGTGCTGCCTTGTTTCTGGCATACTTGCTGTATAAAACAATTTAGAATTAGACATAATGCACCTATTACACTTGACTTTATGGCACGATCTAAAGAATGTAAAGAAAGTAACAACTCCTAAATGCCAGCCAAGACCAACAACACCCACGGATGTTCGGAGCTTCCTAGGATTGGCAGGCTATTACAGGAGGTTTGTTGAAGGTTTTTCTTCTATTTCTGCACCTCTAACAAAGATGACACATAAGGCAACCAAGTTCCAATGGAATGATGCATGTGAAAGGAGCTTCCCCTAGCTGAAAAATAAGATAACTTCTGCACCTGTGCTAGTACTTCCAGAAGGTACTGAGGGGTATGCAATGTTTTGCAATGCTTCAGGAGTTGGCTTAGGGTGTGTACCAACACAAGATGGTAAGGTAATTGCTTATGCCTCCAGATAGCTACGACCCCATGAGAAAAACTACCTAACACATGATCTTGAGCTAGCAACGGTTGTGTTTACGATGAAAATATGGCGCCACTATTTGTATGGGGTCCACATGGACGTATATACTGATCATAAGAGCCTACATTACATCTTTAATTAACCTTTCCGCCCCTAATCATATTTTCTAATACACATTAGCATGTAAAAATCATGTACAGCGAATTTTAATATTATAACAGTATTACAACAGCCCACAAAGCACAACACGTCAGAATTCCACATAATCTAAAAATGGACAGCATAACGTTACCTTCCTTCGCTACATTTTGATGTCGACAAATCCAAACCTATTCTAACTTTAACCAAACTATTCTAGCAACATTTACACAGATAACCAGACCTAAAACAGTCTTATAACAACACTTAAGAAGTCATGAAGGACGTGAGCTAATAGCCTTATATACAACAGCCCGCAAGTTCCAATCAATATGACACTTAAGATAACTCGATAAAACGCGCTTGTTAAATGAAACGAAAACTAGGGCAGAAACCTTAGGGTGATGTTTATAACTTAAACCACGTTAAGTACATCAAGTTCTCTTCATAATACAACTCACAAACCATAGAGAAATCACCAGCACAAAAGAAAAAGGTGCAGCAACTTTCAGCACAGAATCTGTCCAACAATTTCAGCAAGCATAACTAGTATCTATCTCTTGTTTTTCATGATGAAACTATACTAAATACAGAATTATAATTACTTCCCTTTGTACTCAAGATTTATAGGCTCCTTAAGAATCCTAAAAGAGTCGTTTGGCCGCTTCACAAAGTTGAGAAAAGTTGAGAGGAAACTTAGAGAGAAAATTTATTTTTGTGAGGTCAAATTGAGAAATGACTTTTGGGAGCTTCTTTGACCCCTTTTTATAGTGTGATTTAGCTGACCTAATGAGGAATTCTCAACCTTAATTCACCAAGTAGGTGATTCAGCTCCTTTCTCCTTTCATTTGGACCTTTTGGGGCTCCAAATAGGTTGGACTTGGGCTGCCTATTTTCAGCTTTCTTGTTCACTTGGGTTGGGCCTAAAGTATCCAAAAACTTGTGATGTCTTTGGGACTTTTTGGTTATACTTTTTGGGCTGATCATATAGCCCATTTATAATGCTAAAACATGGGCTAAAGTTACACCATTAATATGTACTTTATTCATAATCGGACTTGGACAAATTCGACGTCAAGCCTCGTCTTCGTTTAGCTAGCAAAATTAAGCTAAGCAAGTAGGTGACTCACCTGCTAGCTTATTAAGTCCTACAATCACCTCAATTCTTTTACTTCATTTAAGGCTGTACTCTTCTCAATTCGACACAAAACATGTATACACTCGACCCTCTTAAGCGTTAGACGCGCATATAGCCCATTAACAAAAGATTCAAGCACTTTTGAAAATTAGCGCTAATTTGACCAAACCATGTCATGTTTCATTTGAATTGTACTAGTATTGTAAGGTGTGGGGTGTCACATACTCCCCCCTTAGGAATATTCGTCCTCTAATGTTAGCACAATTGGATAGCTTAACCAAGTTTAAACCTTTAATTACACAAACATTTGACAACATATTAAGTATTCAATCACACATACCTATTAGTGTCCCAATTCTTCATGTTAGGCTCCCTCTTTAGCTTCAAATAAGTAAGGGTACTTTGATTTCATTGCATCCTCAGCCTCCCATGTTGTCTCTTCTGCTTGCTAGTTCCTCTGAAGCACTTTGACTGAAGCTATTTCTTTATTCCTTAGCTTATTAACTTGACGATCTAGAATAGCAAATGGTACCTCTTCATAGGTGAGATCTTCTGTAACCTGCAGATCCTCAATAGGAGTGATACGGGATGGGTCACCTATGCATTTTCGAAGCATTGATACATGAAAATTTGGATGAATCATTGAAAGCTCTTGGGGTAGCTCTAGTTCATATGCAACCTGTCCAAACCTGTTAATAACTTGATACGGCCCTATGTAACATAGGCTCAGCTTTCCTTTCTTACCAAATCTCATAACTTTGTGCAAGATTTCTCTTCCATTTTGTCCCCACTCACCAAGTTGGCTCAAAAGAAAGAAACGTTTGTGTGGATGGATGAGTATGGGAAAAGCTTCCAAATTATGAAGGATCGACTGACTTCTGCCTAAATTTTGATATTGTCAGACATAAACGATGGGTTTGTTATGTATTGTGATACATCAAGGAAGGGGTTGGGATGTGTACAAATGTAACATGGTAAGGTGATTGCATAAGCTCTAAGACAATTGAAAGTGCAAGAAAAGAATTACCCGACCCGTGATCTTGAGCTTACGATGGTGCATTTGCCTTGAAGATTTGGAGACATTACTTGTATGAGGTTCATGTGGATGTCTTCACCGACAAGAAGAGCCTCCAACATGTTTTCACCTAAAAAGATCTTAATTTGAGGCAATAGAGGTGGTTACAGCCACTCAAAGATTGACATTAGCGTAAAGTATCACTCGAGAAAGGCCAACGTGAAAGCCGACACCCTTAGTAGAGATGGAAAAAGGGAGTAAGTCAAATATGTTCATAGGTTAGCTAGATTGGGGCTAACGTTGAATAAGTCCAAAAATGATGAGGCAACGATGCTTCACCATTCTGAATCTTCTTTGATTGAGGGGGTTAATACTAAGCAAGAACTTGATCCCACCATAGTTAAGTTGAAATCCTTAGTGAAGGAAGGAAAGATAGAAGTTTTCTCACAAGGAGAAGATGGTGTACTTCGATATCAAAGGAGGTTATGTGTACCCAATGATAGTGAGTTAAAGAAGTTTATTTTGCAAGAAGCTCATAACTCTTCATATTCCATTCATCCTAGAGCTATAAAGATGTATAGAGATTTGATGAAGAGCTATTAGTGGAATGGAATGAAGAAGGACATTGTCAATTTATGTCTGAGTGTGCTAATTGCTAGCAAGTTAATGGGGAGCACTGAAGGTCAGGTGGCCTATCCCAAGACATTAACATTCCTACTTGGAAGTGGGAAGAAATCAATATGAATTTTGTATTAGTATTTCTAAAGACCAAAAAGCCATTTGACTCAATATGTATAATGGTTGGCTGCATGACAAAGTCACCTTACTTCTTACTATTCAAGAAGAAATTTAGTGCCAAAGATTATGCTCATCTATATATTTGAGAATTGGTTACATCTGATTCCATTGTCCATCATATTGGATCGTGGTGTCCAATTCACCTCTTATTTTTGGAGATCTTTCCAAAATGGTCTTGGTACTAAGGTGAAGTAGAGTACTACTTTTCATCCCCAAATTGATGGACAGGTTGAGAGAACTATTTGCACTTTGGAAGATATGTTGAGAGATTATGTTTTGGAGTTTAAGAGAAGTTGGAATTAACATTTTCCACTTATCAAGTTTGCCTACAATAATAGTTTCCATGTAAGCATTGGGATGACACAATTTGAGGAGTTGTATAGTAGAAGATATAAATCACCCATTGGGTGGTTTGAAGTCAGATAGGTGGCATTGATAGATCCAAAATTAGTTTTGAATGCTATGGAGAAAATTAAAACTATAAGGTAAAAGTTGTAAACGGCCCAAAGTCGACAAAATTCCTACTCCGATGTTAGGAGAAGGGACCTTGAGTTCCAAGTTGGTGATTGGGTCTATTTGAAAGTTTCTCCTATGAAAGGTGTGATATGGTTCAATAAGAATGGGAAGTTAATCCCAAGGTATATGGGTCCTTACAAGGTGGTGAGAAGAGTAGGAAGGTGGCATATAAGTTGGATCTACCTAATGAGATGCATTTGATCCATCCGGCATTTCATGTGTCAATGTTAAGAAAGTTTATAAGTGATCCAAACTCCATAGTTTCTCTGCATGTTGTGAACATTGAAGAGTATCTGAGTTATGAAGAGGCACCATTTGAAATCCTAGAGCGACAAGTGAAAAAGCTAAGGAACACAAAAGTTGCATCCGTCAAAGCGCTTTGAAGGAATCAATAAGTTGAGGGTACTAAATGGGTAGGGGAAATAGATATGATGAAGTGTTATCCATATCTATTCCACTCTACTCAAGCCTAAGGTATTCAGAAATTCTTTCTAAAACCTCTAATTCCTTGCATTTTTGTTTTACATGATGCATGCACTAATTTCTATGTTCATGGAATGTTTTGAGACTTGTTTTGGAAGTAGATTTTGCAAATTTTACGAAATGATATTTAAGTTGCATTTTGCATGCTAGAAAACAAACTCACATACCTTCGGAGACTTGGGAATAATAAACTTGAAGCCTTTTGGGAAGATCTTGAAAACCCTAGTTTGCCTTGACCTTCCCAGTGAGAGTTTTTGACTTAGAAAATTTTAGGAATTGGAACAGTGAAGAGAATGGAAGTTCCTTAGGTTTTGGGATTTGATTTAAGGTCCTAAAGTTCACTAAAATGACTTAGTTTTGGAATACGAGATTCAAAAATGATAAAACAATTCTTCATTAAAATTGTTGGAAAAGTCTATGAAACCCCAATTACAGGCCGTGTTTTGAACTATAGACCGTAAGTCCAGTCCGTCCTGTTAACTTTTCAAATAATCCTGATACTGATTTGATGAACTCAAAACCATGAAACCATGATATGGGTGATCCTTTGATCTACGACTCTTAGTTGGACTCATGATGTTCTTCCACACTTAGCCATTTTCCTCGTCTTCTTGGATACTATGGACCGTACATTGTTCAATGGTCCATGCTATTAACTTATAGGTCACATTCAATCCAACTCTGAATTACCTTCATGTTAACGCCCCCATCTACGAACCTATCTACCGTCTTTCATCCTTTCTATGGGCCACCAATAGGGGTGTGGATTACCCCACACTTGGAAAAAGTTTTCCTTTCCTGAAGTCCATGTTTAAGGACAAAAGGTATAGGCAATAACTCCACCTATGAGCTGTAAGTCACCCTCGTATAATGACTCCAGGTCATTTTCCGTCCAACTTTTTCTGTAGTCTTAGGCTCCTAAGCTGGGGGTCGTTACAATATCTCCTCCTCAGAAACATTCCTCCCCATATGTACTTAAAGGCAAGCTCTAAAGAGTAAATCATCAACTAATAACCCATCATGCTATCCTTTCACCCATAAAGTCTTTCATATAGTATTTTACCTTTTCTTGAAGTTCCTTCAAGTTAATATGCATGCTTATGAGACTTCATATTATTTTATATTATTAAATGGTCTCAATGATATCTTATGATATTTTACTAAGTATATGCATGTATTTCAGTTAATGATGATAACCCCAATGATGAGTTTTGATAATGATAAAGTGTGGCGGTTTTACTTGTCTTTAAAAGAGTATATTCTCATGATTTATGTGATTTATGATTGTTCCATTTAAAATCCTAGTCTACCTAGTTTTCAAGTAAAGCTTTGCATGATTTATAATAATAATTAAGGCATTAATGATGATTCTTAACATCATTATTTGTCAAAGATATATATTGACAATTTCCCTAGAAGATGTTTAAGAAAGGACCCCACGATGAAAGGACAACTCTTACTTGGTGGTTCCTAAATTTGAGCTACTCCTATGATTGCTACTTATGATTAGAAGTGTTATACTTCGACTAAGCTATGTTCAAGTGATTTCCTTGTGATGAATTAACACCGAATGTGACATCATGGTGGGGTTCGATAAGGGAACCTTAGTAGCAATCTTTTATCGCATTAACTATGTGTCACTATAGGAGACCCTGTAGGCTAGGCTAGATATATGCAAAGTGATGGAGTTCCACCTAAAAAGTGGTCTCGCTGTGCCAATTAGGGGGTTATGTTGTATTTTATGTAGTAGCTCACATGATCTTATATGCCGGTTAAGATCTTCTCCCCAAAGCTTATGATCCTATGTAATGTGTTGGCAAAATACAACATTTTTTATGCTTAAAACTTGGAATTTTATGTGTTCTCAGTGCGATGTTAGTTGGTTTTAAGTGTTTTTGTGTTTTATTTGAAGGATTCCAGGGCTGGCCTTAATTTTGGGAAGAAAAAGCAGAAGTTGTTATTTTTGGTGAAGTATGAGATCCTTTATGGGCCGTAGTGCATTCTATGGGTTGTAGTGCATTTTATGGGCCATGAAGGAGGTTTGGTGGACAATTCTAGTGAGGTGTTGATTTTCTGAAGTTTGTTCTACGAACATGCAGATGGGTCGTAGATTACTTGTCACGACCCAAGCCTAGGGCCTAGACGTGACACGGCGAGTAAGGGACTCGAAAGGACCCTAATAAAGCCTCTCGCAGAAGCAATCAAACAACATAATTAGAGTAGAGATAAGGGCAAAAAGGGCTAAACGAAAGCTTTCATAACATAAACATCAAAATAAGATAGTCAAGGCTTAATACATAACATGTCCAACAACACCTCTAAAACTTAGATAGGAATGGGTGCCAAGATAAGAAATCAGGTTTACCCTCATAGTCAATACATACACAAAATAAAGATGGTTTTAGTACATAGCATGAGATCATAGACATTATCCGAGAAATAGAGGACTCACCAACTAGCTTGAGAGAAATAGTACTAGCCACGTAGAGGAAGATGCTCAAGTGGGGCTCCGGTTCCTATATGGTTACATCATGTAGGCATAGAGTATGCATTAGTATGTTTGAATATAAAAGTATGTAGGATGAAATGCAACAACAGATAAGCAACATAATCGAAATGCGTAACATAGGCAATGAATAAGCTTATAGCAATAGGGCATGCATGGAAGATACTTGAAGTAACTCATAATTACATAGAACATAATACATGTGCAAGAAGAGACCATCATTATAGAATTCATAGTCTATTGAGGTACGAACCCCTTAATTGGTTGGTGGATCATCTCACCCTACCACTCATGGTGATTGAGGTACCAACCACTCATCCCGATTATTAAGGTACAAACCCCTCGATTGGTTTGTTGATCATCTTACCCTATCATTCGTGATGATTGAGGTACCAACCCCTTAACCCGGTTATCGAGGTACAAACCCCTTGACATGGTTATCAAGGTACAAACCCTTCGACATGGTTACCCAGGCTCATAACCCCCCGAGTAGGGCATGGTCAATTCCCAACACGATCTAGGAGAATATCATATACATACATTCCTTTCATTATCATAAAGTCATTCAAATCATAAGACATGCATTGGACCTTCAATTTCCTCAAGAAATCGTAACTGGACATTTTATCAAACACTAGGTGGGTGTGTAGTGCACGTGTATAACTATGCAATTCAAGAGCAAAATCATACAAGAAAATTCAATGTAAAATCACCCACCAACACTTGCTAATGTAATCTTGAAATATACATCAAACCCTTCATCAATTCTCAAGATAGATTAGAGATTCATAGCTCAAAACATGCTAAAATAATCAGAATTCATAAAATTCCAACATAGTTCATGGTATAATTCATAATAAGTCAGAGCTATAAATAAATCAACTTGAAATCATGCATTTTAGGTAAAAAAAGAGCTTGGACAACATGGGTGAAAGGACCCAATGGTTGAAACCCACATACCTTGACATTAGAGAATTCTTGAAGATGATTGGAAATGGAGACTTGAAGCTTGAGTGAAATCCTTAAGATCCAGATGAGTTTTGGGACTTAGAATTTGGGGTGAAATATTTGTCTAAGTGTTTGAAAGGTTATTGGGAAATGTTTTGTATGATGTGGTGTTGAAATATGGCTAAGTATAGGTGTTTTCACGTGTAGGAAGACTTAGGCCCAAGACTAAAAAATCTTGGACCAAACAAGCAAAGCAGTCAACAAGATACACATCTGTGCGACCTGGCCGTGTCGCGCTAGGGGCGTAGAGCTCATTGGAAATTGATTTTCGGGAAAATGAAATTGCGATTCCTTAGCTATAAATTGGGGTTAGACCCATTGCCCACTCAATTTGACCCTACGATCATGAATATGAAGTTGGATTTTTGATATCATGCACGAATTTTAAGATATATAGAAATTACAATTCTGGACCCTTCTGAGCCATATTTTCGGGCACTTTTTGGGATCGTTTTAATATCTCCCCCTTGGGAACATTCATCCCTGAATGTCAAAGAAATGCATACGAGAAGAGTAATCATGAAGAAATCAGCCGCAACAAGATTGCATCAACACACTCAAAACACCATTTTCAAAATCTCAACATAAGTGTAAAATTACCATGAACTTTGTCAATATTAACATGAATGCATGAAAATAACTTAGGGGTTGAAACATGTGACATGAAATAACATAGGAGACTAAGAATTAGTACCTTAAGCTTGAGTGGAATGGAAGAGATAAGAATATCATTTTTGCATGTACGCTTCGTACTCCCATGTAGCACTTCTGACTTGTTGATTCCTCTAGAGGACCTTAACGGAAGCAACATCCTTATTCCTCAATCTCTTCACTTGTCTATCCAAAATCTCTATTGGAACTTCTTCATAAGTCAAGTTGTCTTTAACAACCCCCACAACAACAATAGGCACAATAGCATTCGGACCACCTACATATTTCCTCAACATAGACACACGAAACATTGGATTAACCAAGTCCATTTGACTAGGAAACTCCAACTCATAGGCCACATTACCAATCCTCCTCATCATCCTATAAAGACCCATAAATATTAGACTTAATTTACCCTTATTACTAAAACGAACCACACCCTTCGTGGGTGACACCTTCAAATAAGCCAAATCACCAACTTTAAATTCAAGCCCTCTTCTTCTCACATAGGCATAGGACTTTTGACAACTTTGGGCTGTTTTCAGCCTTTCTCTAAACAACCTTACCCTCTCCATAGCATCCATAACCAGGTTCGAACCCAACAAAGCCATTTCTCCCACTTCAAACCCAACCGGTGATCTACAACGTCTACCATCGAGGGCCTCAAAAGGAGCCATACCAATGCTAGAATGATAACTATTATTATAGGCAAAATAATCAATGGAAGGTGATTATTCCAACTACCCTTGAACTCCAAAACATAAGCCCTAAGAATATCCTCAAGAGTTTGGATAGTTCTTTCAGCTTGGCTAGCCGTTTGAGGGTGAAAGGTTGTACTAAGCTTTACCTTGGTTCCAAGACCTCTTTGGAAGGACCTCCAAAAATGTGAAGTGAATTGAGCACCACAATCCGATATAATAGATAAGGGAACCCCATGCAATCTCAACAACTCATGAATGTACAATTTAGCATAGTCTTCGGCCCCATAAGTAGTTTTAACTTGTAGGAAATGAGCTGACTTTGTCATCTAATCAACCATAACCCAACTGGAATCAAAACCTTTTCTAGTCTTAGGCAACTAAACAACAAAATCCATGTTAATTTCCTCCCACTTCCAAGTAGAAATCTCTATGCCTTGGGTTAGGCCACCCAGCCTTTGGTGTTCGGCCTTTACTTATTGGAAACTATGACAACCAGATATAAATTTGGCAATGTCTTTCTTCATATCTCCCTACCAAAATACATCCCTCAAATTGCTATACATCTTCGTAGAACCAGGGTGAATAGAATAGGAAGAATTTATGAGCCTCATCTAGAATCTTCCTTCTCAAATCATCAACACAAGGCACACACAAGTTACCTTGGTACCTAAGGGCACCATCTCCCTCCTGGGACAGAACCTCCACCTTGCCTTTTTTCACCAAGGACTTCAATTCTAATAAGGAGGGATCAAGATCTTACTTTACTTTCACCTCATCAACTAAGGAAGATTGTGAACCATCAACAACCACAATGCCACCATTATCAACCACTCCAAACCTAACCTCGAATCTAGACAACTGATGGACCTCCATAGCCACATCTTTTCCCCCACTATCAACATGAGCTAGGCTACCCATAGACTCCCTACTCAAAGCATCCGCCATAACATTAGCCTCACATGGGACGATAATGCAACTCATATCATAATCCTTAAGAAGTTCTAACCACCTCTTTTGCCAAAAGTTGAGATCTTTTTGAGTGCACACATATTGGAGGCTTTTATGATCAGTAAACACATCACCATGCACTCCATACAAATAATGACGCCATTTTTGAAGCAAAAACCACAGTGGCCAATTCAAGATCGTGAGTAAGAATATTCTTTTCGTGCACTTTGAGTTTCCTAGAAGCATAGGCTATTACTTTACCCTTTTACATCAACACACAATCTAAACCAATCCGTGGGGCATCACAATACACAAGAAATCCTTCCAACCCTTCTGGTAGAGACAAGATAAGAGTGGACACAAGCTTATCCTTCAAGGTTTTTAACTCCATTCACACTCATTGTTCCACACAAACTTGGCCTTCTTTTGAGTCAACTTAGTTATGGGGGAAGAAATAGACGAGAACTAATTCACAAACCTCTGACAATAACCCGCTAAGCCCAAGAAGCTCCTAATATATGATAGGGTAAATGGTCTAGGCCAATTCTTAATACACATCCATCTTTTTAGGATCCCCCATAATACCATCCCCCGACACCATGTGACCTAGAAAAGCAGCTTCTTTCAACAAAAATTCACACTTCTCATATTTAGCATACAATTTCTCTTCCCTAAATATTTATAGAACTACCCTCAAATGAGCCACATGCTCCTTCTCACTATGACAATAGATCAAAATATCATCAATGAAGACTACTACAAACAAATCCAGGCAGGGTTTAAAGACCCTATTCATAAGATCATGAAGATAGCCAGTGCATCGGTCAACCCAAAAGACATAACCACAAATTCGTAATGCCCATAACTAGTCTGGAAGCCCATCATGGGAATGTCACACTCCCTCACCTTCACTTGATGATACCCGGACAGAAGATCAATCTTAGAAGTGGCTAGCTACTTGAAGTTGGTCAAACAAATCATCAATTCTTAGTAGGGGATACTTATTCTTGATGTGACCCTATTAAGTTGCCAGTAGTCAATACACATTCTAAGAAACCCATTCTTCTTCTTTACAAACCACACCAGTGCACCCAAAGGTGATTAGATAGGCCTAACAAAATCCTTCTCCAATAAGTCCCTCAATTGCTCCTTCAACTCCATTAACTCGTCTAAGTCCATATGGTAAGAGGGAATAGAAATGGGTTGAGTATTGGGGAGGAGGTCTATAGTAAAGTCTATTTCCTTTTTGGGAGGAACACCGGGAAGGTCATTTGGAAATATATCAAGGAACTCATTTACCATCGAAAATGATTCTATGGGAAGGAATTTGGACTCCACATCCCTAACCCTCACAAGCTGATAGAGACACCCTTAGATATCAACTTACGGTCTTTAATGCAAGAGATAAAGCTACCTTTGACCACCACATCATGACTCTCCCACTCAAGAACGGGTTCATTTGGGAATTGGAATTTGACCCTATGGGTTCTACAATCAATGGAGGCATAGTATGCATGCAACCAATCCATCCCATGAATGACATCAAAATCAGCCATATCCAACTCAATAAGATCACCAGACAATATTTTATGCAAGATGCAAATGGGATAATTTCTATTGACCTTTCTAGCAACAATAGATGCACCAATAAGAGTAGACACCTCATAAAATTCACACAATGATTCGGGCTCAATATGAAACTTTTTGGCAATAAGAGGAGTAATAATAAAAAGAGGGGCACTTGGGTCAATCAATGCATACACATCAAAGTCAAAGACTTTAACATACCGGTGACGATTTTGGGCACCTTATCAACCCCTTGAATCCCATGGAAGGCATAAAATCGATTGTGCCTTAGGGCACCACCTTGTTGATCTCCTCTACCCGAAGGAACCATATTAGCACCTGGTAAAAGAACCTCCTTACCCTTGTTGCGGTTACAAAGACAATCAATCTTTTTGTGACCCACTTCCCCGTATCCATAACATGCATATGTGTCCTTCAAACATAGGTCCCCATGACCCCTACCACATTTTGAGCACACGTTGTTAGGAACCAACCAATAGCACCTTGGGCCCTTGGAAAGTCATTGGCAGACCCCTATTAGAAGCATGAGAAGATCCTTGGCCTTGATGCAATCGGCCACCTTTTTTACCTTGGAATTTTCCCTCAAAAAGGGCCCTCTTGGCCTCATTATTCCTCTTCCTCAACTTTTCCTCCGACATTTGTTTGGCATAGGTCATCAAACGGGACAAATCCATGTCACTAATGAACATAACGGACCAACATTCCTCACTCACCAAATGGGAAATACCCATCACAAATTTATTCATTTAAGACCTTTAGTCGGCAACCAAGTGTGGAGCATATTTTGAGAGTTGGTTGAACTTGAGGGCATACTCACTCACACTCATAGATCCCTGCTTAAAATTAATGAACTCCACCAATTTGGCCTCCTTAATCTCAAGAGGGAAGAATTGATTGAGGAAAGCCGCCTAAAACTCCTCCCATAGAACCACATTATTGATTCCCTTCTCCTCCTTCCATTGATTAAACCATATTTGGGCCACTCTTTTGAGTTGGTAGGCCACCAACTCCGCTTTCTCTTCCAATCTAACACCTATGATAGCCAATACCTTATAGACCTCATCAATGAACTCTTGAAGGTCCTCATCTACCATAGACCCATAGAATTTTGGTGGGTTCATCCTCATGAAGTCTCTCACCCGAGATGTCAGAGTAGGAGCATGAGGGGCTTGGGCCCCTTGATTGGCTTGATTAGCCACAACTTGTGCAAGCTAGGTGAGAGCATCCCGGAACTCTCCATGAGTCGGTTGCTCCACGGGTGTGCGGTCTCTTCGTCCTCTTATGTTAGGAATGATCTAGCATAGTAAAGAACAATTGTTGGATGGGGAAACCTTACCTTAACTTCTATAGCACGACATAGAGCAAGAAGAAGGGAAACATCTCCTAAAACGTCTCATGGCCTCTTACTCATAGTTGTGGTGCACAACACAACCATGAATAAGACTCTATTCGACACAGTGTGTTGGATGCCGAGGACTATTAACAACCTAGTGCTCTAATACCAAGTTTGTCATGACCCAAGCCTAGGTCCTAGACGTGACACTACGAAAGGGAACCCGAAAGGACCCCAATCAAGCCTCTTGGCATATCACATCATTGGTCTTGGAAGCAATCAAACATCATAATTAGAGTAGAAATAAGGGCAAAAAGGGCTAAAGGGAAGTTTTCATAACATAAACGTCAAAACAAGAGAGTCAAGGCTCAATACATAACATGTCCAACAAAACCTCTAAAACATAGATAGAACAAGGGCCAAGACAAGCAATCAGTCTAACCCTCATAGTCAATACATACACAAAAGAAAGATAGTTTTAGTACATAGCATGAGATCATAGACATTGTCCCCGGAATGGAGGACTCACCAATAAGGTTGAGAGAAATCGTACTAGCCACGTGGAGGAAGATGCTAAAGTGGGGCTCCGGTTCCTACATGGTGAAATCATGTAGGCATAGAGTATGCATTAGTATGTTTGAATGTACTAAGTATGTAGGATACAATGCAACAAGAGATAAGCAACATAATCAAAATGCATAACCTAGGCAATAAATAAGCTTGTAGCAATATGCCATGCATAATCAATACATACAAAAAAGAAAGATAGTTTTAGTATATAGCATAAGATCATAGACATTGTCCCCGTAATGGAGGACTCACCAACAAGCTTGAGAGAAATCGCACTAGCCACCTGGAGAAAGATGCTAAAGTGGGTCTCCGATTCCTACATGGTGAAATCATGTAGGCATAGAGTATGCATTAGTACATTTGAATGCACTAAGTATGTAAGATGCAATGCAACAAGAGATAAGCAACATAATCGAAATGCATAACATAGGCAATGAATAAGCTTGTAGCAATACGGCATACATGGAAGATGCTTGAAGTAAATCATGCTTACATAGAACATAATACATGTGCAATAAGAAACCATCATTATAGAATTCATAATCCATTGAGGTACCAACCCCTCAATTGGTTGGTGGATCATATCACCCTACCACTCATGGTGATTGAGGTACCAACCACTCATCCCTGTTATCAAGGTACAAACCCCTCGATTGGTTTGTTGATCGTCTCACCCTACTATCCATGGTGATTGAGGTACCAACCCCTTAACTCGGTTATCGAGGTACAAACTGCTCGACATGGTTATCAAGGTAGTCCTTCGACGTGGTTACCTAGGCTCATAACCTCCCCGAGTGGGACATGGTCAATTCCCAACACGATCTAGCAGAATATCATATACATACATTCCTTTCATCATTATAAAGTCATTCAAATCATAAGACATGCATTGGACCTTCAATTTCCTTAAGAAATCATAATTGGATATTTTATCAAACACTTGGTGGGTGTGTAGTGCAAGTGTATCACCATACAATTCAAGAGCAAAATCATGCAAGAAAATTTAATGTAAAACCAAGAACTAATTACAGGTCATGGAAAATAATATGGCCTATAAAGTTGTTCATGAGACGTGCCAACCTAGTTATCCTATTTTGTTTAGGACTTGTATTTTAAATATTATAAATAAGTTTTTAAATTATTTTTTATTAAGCTTGCAGGGAGTTGAATAGTTTGAGAGAAAAAATAGCGAGATTGAGTAGAGAAAACATTCGAGAGTTTAGAGAAACACTTGTACTTTGATTTGATCCTATAATCTTGTGATTCTCATTAAATCTTGGATTTATTTATTCTTAATTCAATTGTGTAAGTTCTCTACTATGTTATTCCAATTCATAAGTCTTGTATCTACACAAATCATGAGTAGCTAAATCCACAACTAGGATTGTAGGAACTATGAAAAACTAACACGGTAAAATTGGATAATTCATAATTCTTGAAAATTGTGCATATGTGTATTAATTAACTCTCTTCATTTTGCATGTTTTTTATTAATGCCTTTAATATTAGAACCCACCTAGTATTATTGACTGGACCAAGATAGTAATAAATAAGAAAATAGATTAATTAAAAGAAATCAATCGATGTGTTCATCTAATCAACCGAACTGGGCCAAGGGGAGGTTGTACTGGGACTAATAGACAAGGGTTAGTAATGCATACTACGAAGATGGGCCAAGTCACATAGTGAATTTTTCCTCTCTCCTAGACCAAAGGATTTGGTGAACTTAACTTACCATCCTGAATGCAACACACTAGAAAAAAATTAGGTTATCCGATGATACTAAGTTAGGGAATCATGGGGAACACAATACCCTAGTTCCTCTCCATATTGGTTAAGCTATTGTGTTAGTTCGGTTTACTTTTCTACTTGTTATTGTAAACCCTCCTTTGGGGAGATAAGTTGGTTAAGCACTCAAATTGCATTAATTTAATTCTCATAATTCTACGTATTACATGAGGGTTCGACGCTAACCTTGGTTAGGTCCTATTTCTTAACAACAACCGCTTTATCCTCAAAAAGGTGTAACTTGGGAGGCATCAAGATTTTGGTCCTGTTGTTGGGGAATACGGCTAGACTTGGTTAATTCAATATGATTTGGATATTCATCAATATTTTTCACATTTTACATTTTTTGTTGTTTTTGTTCTTTTTTAGAGTATAAGTGTAGTGTATGCCCAACACGCGAAGTCGAGGCAGACCCTTGACTCTGTTTGACCCGAGATCCATAAATTATTGAGAAGAATGGCCCAAGATAATGCCAACAATGCGATTAATGCAGCTTCGAACAGGAACGAGAATGAAAATGTTGACCATAAGAACTCACCTCCTCTTGAGGATATTGCTCCACATCCATAGGATTTCAATGCTAATGCTTATCAGTGGAATCAATACAGGCTAAATTTTATGGCTATAGAGGTGACTGGAGAGATTATATTACCACCATTACTGGCTGATACAAAGTTCGTGGTTTCAAGTGGATTGCTTTAGATAATATAGAATAGTGGGTTATTTGCGGGCTTACCATTGGAGGATCCTCATAGTCATCTACACAATGTTGCATTTGTCTGCAAAAGTGTGATGGAACATAAAATTTGTCTATGGATGTTGTGGGACTTTATGTCTTCCCATTGTCTCTTACAAGTAATGCTGCACTATGGCTATCTGAGCTCCCGTAGAGTTCGATCACTAGTTGGGTTGAATTGCAAAAGGCCTTTTAGAGAGGTACTTCACGAGATTGAAGAAGCTCAAGTTGAAAGATCAGATCAACAACTTTGAGCAACTCCCTAGTGATTCGATCAGTACTATATGGGAGCGATTCACTAAATTCTTGAGAAGTGTCCAGACCATAATGCCTTGGTAGAGATCTTCTACAGTGCCCTTGATGAAAATTGTCAGGCTAGTGCCAATACAATTACAGAGGACATGTTCTTAGATCAGCCATTTTCAAAGATTTTTGAAAGAATGGAAAAAGTGGTCAAGACCAATCGTGCATTGGAGCAAAGAGACAAAGCATCTACCAAAAGTTTGTGTTTTGTGAGTATTGTTTCTGAGAAATCCAAGATAAATAAAGAAATTATGTAAGAGCTTACCTAAATTCATATAGGCATAGACGAAATAATGAAGCAGAATCAGGAGCGAGTTAATGCAATGGTTCATCATACTCCACGTGCACCCATGTGTGATGATCTCTACTATAAGAAGGATATATGTTTTATTGTTAATCAAATGGGAGGTCTCCTAACCAATGCTCAAGGGTCCAATCAGGACGATTAGCGCCAAGGTCAAGGAAACCAACGCCGGAACTTCAATTGTGATAGAGCTTTTAGAGACAATCGAAGAGGATATTATGAACAAAATCGAGGCCAAGACAAAGATGCAGATTGGGGCTGCAGAGATGGTTATAAAAATGGTCATTATGTGCCACCACACAATTACGACATAAGTGCTAGTAGTTCTAGAGTTGAGAAGATATTTGACCGCCTGTTGAAGAAAGCTAAGACACGAGATGAGACTCTAAGAGGGATGAAATCTGAAATCTCCAGTATTAACCAGAAAATTGAGTCTTATTGTGTTGCCATCAAACAACTTGAGCAATAGTTTAGTCAAGTGTCAACTTAACTGAATCATCATTAGAGGGGTACACTACCTAGCAGCACAGTTCAAAATCCTAAAATTGAAGGGCAACGTATGAAAGTTACTACTCGTGGTGGAAATAGCACCATTGATCCTCTTATTCCAGTTGATGAGGATAATGTTCGAGAGAAGACAGTTGCAGCCAAGGATGTGGATATAGGAGATGATCGTGGTAAGGATGGGGCGAGTGAAGCTGCTGATGCGCTACAGAAGTTGAAGCCCATTCCTAAGCCTTCTCCTCCCTTCCCTCAAAGAAATAAAAAGATAGAGGAGGAAGGCAAGTTCAAGCTATCAACACCCTCTCATCTAGTCATTGGAGAAGATGTTAGGGTATGCAAAGTACATGAAGGACCTGGTTACAAAGAAGCACACTATGAGTCAGAAGCTCTCCCAGGAGCTACAACATTGCAATGCAATTGCTATGAGGTCCTTCGTCCAAAAGTGACTAGATCTTGATGCTTTTACCATACCCTATACCATTAAAGATATGGAGTTCATGAGGGCATTATACGATCTAGGTTCCCCTTGTGGTCTTCAAGAATTAGGATTAGGAGCCCCCGCTCTGACGAGCATGTGGTTGTTGATGGTTGATTGCACGGTGAGGAAGCCTATAGGAATACTATATGATGTGCTTATGGAGGTTGAAAAATTCATATTCCTTGTAGACTTTGTGATCCAGGATTACAAGGTTGATTTTGAAGTCCTTATCATCATGGGGAGGCCTTTCCTAGCCACTGGATGCACTTTGGTGAACATGGAGAAAGGCCAACTCAAGTTCAGCTTGGAAAAACATGAGGTCATGTTCAACATCTGCTAGAATGCAAAGAAAGAAAATGATATGAGGGTGGTCTCTGTTATTGAGAATATTGATGATGCTGAGCCAGAAGTACCACTTGAGGTGAGATTAGGAGTCGACACTTTGGAAGTAGTGCTAATAAACTTTGATAGTGATGGCGTCCCAGATTATGAGGAGACAATGAATGCTTTGGGGGTGTCATATAGCCCTAGGTACCAAACTAAGACGGATCTAGACTTGTAGAATTGAGAGTTACCACCCTGCAAGCCATCCATAGAAGAAGCACTGGTACTAGAGTTGAAGACCCTTCCAGCACATCTGAAATACACATTTTTGGGTGCCAACAACACCTTGCTAGTTATAGTTATTGTAGGCCTGAATGATGAGCAGGTTGAGTACACTTGTCATGGTGCTTAAATAGTTTAGGAAGGCCATTGGGTGGACGATTGCAGATATCATTGGTATCCCTCCCGGGATATGTCCACACAAAATTCAATTGGTCAAGGACTACAAGTTGAGTATTGAGCAACAAAGGTGTCTCAACCCCCCTATGCAAGAGGTCATGCGCAAAGAAATCATCAAGTGGTTGGATGTAGGAGTGATCTATCCGATTGCCGCCTGGGTGAACCTGGTTCAATATGTTCCAAAGAAAGGTGGTATCACAGTGGTGCCAAATGCCAACAACGAGTTGATCCCTATGCCACAAATCACTAGCACTACAAGAAAATAGGTCTTTAATGAGGGGAAATTCAGTTGCCAAAAGTATAAATCCAGTCATTATTAGTCAATAACGATCGGTAAAAATCTCATCTTCACCGATCATTAAAAGCTGCACCGCTAAAAGTTAACGACCGGATTAAAAAGCTTTAACAATGACAAAAATCTAGTCGTTATACCTCTTTTCATCAACCAGATTTTTCCTTCACTAATTGATATTCTAGTTATTAAAAAAAAGGCAAGCCCGGTGCACTTTTGGGGAAGGGCCCGACCACAAGGGTCTATTATACATAGCCTTACCTTGCTTTTCTGCCGGATGATGTTACCAAGGTTCGAATGTATGACCTGCTGGTCATATGATAACAACTTTACCCATTACTCCAAGGTTCCCTTCAGTTTAGTTATTAAAACGTTAATTATAATCACAAATCAAATTAGCAAAAGCGCATATATATATATAGGCACACACACACACATACAAATGCGTGCATGTATGAAAATATACAAATTAATTATATTTGTATAATAAAATTTCATACTTAACTATAAAGAATGATATTGCATAATGTTACAAAAATATAGATATATAAATTGTCTAATATTATATTTTTTAACTTTTAGTAAAAGAAAAACTAGAATATCTTAAAATAATTTCTGAAATATGAAATGTATTCTTCCTGTGCTTCAAAGTTATCCATTGCTTATACTTCTTTACACTTTCTTTGAGGATGAGTTCTTCAAACTGCATAAATAGTCAAAAGACAAGTATAAAAACTTCATGTAATGTTATTGATAATACTCCTAATAACTATTATATTCTTTTTTTCTTTTTCGCAAAATTAAAGATTAACCACAATGAAATATAAAATATGTTTTTGTTCTAACAACCAAATAAAAATAAAGTTGGGTTTCCTAGTTCTAAATATAATGTTGTTCGTTTTGTATTTTGCACCTTAAGTTATTGACTTAGTGCACATTGTTTCATGGATAAAATCCCCAACTTCTTTTAGTTTCACTTTTTATACTAATGGTATTCACCTAATATAAATAATTCAATATCATTAAAATTATTATGAGATACAAATCGATTGTATTATCTTAAATTATAAAAAATAAAAAAAAAGTCAGGATTTCTTAATTAATTAATAATTAATTATAAGTCATGTAAAGCTTTTTAAATTTTTTATTTGTAAACTTTATACTTTTCAAACTCAAACGAATGATTTTTCTTTGTCTACACTTGTTAATTTCACAACCAATAATGAAGAAAAAAAAGGTCAAAACATATATATTTTTTATTAGAAGAAACATTATTATTGAATACTGATGGTTAAGTTTATTGATCGAGGTAATTTGCAAGTGGAGAAACATCTATCCTCTTGAGAAAATTACTTACTACCAAATATATATAACTTTTCTGTCTTAAATTAATCTCATAACCTCATAATTATATGTTTAATATTATTACTTTGATTTTTTTTTATTTTTTGTTTCATTACAATTTTTTTTTGACCTACTTCATCTTGCATCTTTAAAAAGGTGAAGTAAAGATGAATAAATTGTCTCTCGAAATAAAAACATACATAGAAACTATATCAAGAAAATATTTAAGTTAAGAAAAATTGTACCAAAAAGATTGTAACTAAATATTATTATAATAATTTAAAATTTGATATAATTGACTATAATAAAATGATGAATAGAGTTATTGAAAAGTAATACATTAATATTTTTCTTTTTATTAAATTTTTTTTTTGAAATAAGAAAAATTTAAAAAGATGGATTGGAGGATGCTTATCAGATGATGGAATGATTAACAAAATGTCAATTTTTATACTTATAACATGATTTGGCTGATTTCTTGGTACTCATATTAATTAAAATATATTTTTACACTAACTAATATGTTTTAATGACGGGATGTTATGCTTTTCAACGATCAAATTAATCTCCTCGTGAATGTTGGATTAAAATTTATTTTTAGTGACCGAAAAAAACTTTCACTATAAGTGTATTTATAATGACTAAAAAATTTTGATCACTATAAGTATATTTATAACGATCGAAAAAAAATTGATCACTATAAGTATATTTATAATGATCAAAAAAATTTAGTTACTATAAATGTATTTATAATGATCGAAAAAAATTTGGTCACTATAACTGTATTTATAACGACCAGATTCATTTTCCTTCGTCAAGAAGTGGTCATTGAAAATCTTTTTACTTGTACTGTGGATGAAGGGTATGCATAGACTACAAAAGCCTAAACGCGTCGACAGAAAAGGGCCACTTTCCTATGTCATTCATGGATCAGATGTTGGACCGACTAGTTGTAAAGGGTTGGTATTGCTTTCCTGATGGATATTCAAGCTATAACTAGATTACCATTGCTATAGGGGATCAAGAGAAGACAACATTTACATGCTCCTATGGCACCTTCGCATTTAAAAGGATGCTATTCAGGTTGTGTAATGCCCCAGCGACATTTCCAGAGATGCATGATGTCCATCTTCTCGGACATGGTGGAGGATACTATTGAAGTCTTCATGGATGGGTGGTTGGAGACTCATTTGAGGACAGCTTGAAACACTAGCATGTTATGTTGGAAAGACATGAGGAAAGCCATCTGGTACTGAATTGGGAAAGTGTCACTTCATGGTGATGGAGGGTATTGTGTTGGGGAACAAAATCTCTAGCAAAGGGATCAAGGTCGACAGAGCTATAGTAGAAGTATGAGACCCCGTGTTTCTTGTATTTCATAATATATAGAGGGTGGCACATTATATAAGACATATATGATTTTGAATAGAACCTAAGGATAGTAAGGTTGTTAATATGTGTCCATATCAAGGACTTAAAGTTTTAAGTCAAAGGAATCCCCTAAATACACATTCAGGATTAAAGAATGGTGTGAGTGGCACCTTGTCCTTTTTGGAATGTCTAAATTATGTTTCACTTTTTGGATGGGACTATGTTAGATCCCGTAAATATTTTAATTGAGGTAAATGGTCGCTTTGGAAAATTTTGCAAATATTGTGCAATTGAACTTAAGTTAAT
>JAABOM020118229.1:0-22995 GCA_011800125.2 Solanum clarkiae | reverse complement strand
TGTGCCAAGGAAGAATCTAGATTTCATGCCAAGTAATACGAAATCAAGTAGCCTTATATACCTCGTTGTATGACCTCATTACTATCTTGGGTTAACCTTTACGTCCTCCAAATATTTATCTATAATATGGTAGATGATAAAATTAGCATTAGAAGCCAATAGATACATCTTGGGTGCCCAATCATATAAAAAAAATAACACACGGGTAGCAAGCGGGTATTTATAAACCCGAGCGTATTCCTTCAATATTTCCGCCCCTAATCATATTTTTTCTAATATGTATTTTCATGTAGATACCATGTACAGCCTGTTTTAGTGCCAGAACAACCTTACAACATCCCACAAAACCCAATACATAACAATTCTACACAGCCTAAAAATGGATAGCATAACATTACCTTTCTTCGCTACATTTCGACATCGATAATTCCAAACCTATTCCAACTCTAACCAAACTGTTCCAACAAAATTTTCCCATGAAAATAGACCTAAAACAACCTTATCACATCACTAAAGAAGTCATGAAGGACGTGAGCCAATAACCTTCCATCCAACAGTCCACAAGTTCCAATTAACATTACACTTAGATAACACAATAAAATATGTTTGTTAAATGAAACCAAAATCAGGGCAGCAACCTTAGGGTAATATTTATAACTCAAACCATATTAAGAACACTAATTTCTCTTCCTAATATACTCCACAAATCATAGAGAAGTCACAAAAAAAAAAGCAAGTATGTAGCAACTTTCTAAATACATGTTGTCTCAAATTTCTAGCACAACATACTAGCATATACTACTTGTTTTTCATAAGAAAATCATACTAAACATATATGTAAACTTAATTACCACTACCTTCAAGGTGTAAGGATTCCTCAAGAACCCTAGAAGTCCCCTTGTAGCTGCTTGCTAGGTCAAGAAAGAAAAACACCAAAGTTTTGAGAAAACTGAATTTTTTCCAAGTCTAAGAGTGAATAAATGTTGTTGCTTATAACCCCTTGTTATAAGACTAGTTTGGCCGCCTTTCTTTTGACATTTTGACCACTTAATACTAGACATTATCAAGCTGGTTATCCAGCAGCTTGGCCATCACACTTGGGCCTAAATGGGTCTCCAAGTTGATGGGCTTGGGCTACCTATTTTTCAACTTTTCCTTTACTTAGTTTGGGCCCAAATGGTTAAGTGTGATTTGTTATCTTTGGGACCTTTTTAATAACTCTCTTAGGCTAAAAATATAGTCCATGTGTGATGCTAAAACACGGGCCAAAGTCATACCCTTAACACAGATTTATTCATAATCGGACTTAGACAACTTCGACGTCAAGTCTCATCTCCGTTTAGCTAGAAAATTTAAGCTAAGCAAGTAGGTGACTCACCTGCTAGCTTCTTAAGTCCTACAAGAACCTCAATTCTCTTACTTTATTTAAGGATATGATCTCCTCAATTCGACACAAACAAATAAGCACTCGATCCTCTTACGCGTTAGACGCACATATAACCCATTAACACGAGATTCAATCACTTTTACAAATTTGGTGCTAACTTAACCAAACCTTATCATGTTTCATTTGCATTGAACTAGTACTATAAGGTATAGGGTGTTACACGTGTTCATCCAGACGGAGCTCAACCTGCGACAGAGGAGGTGGTTAGAGTTGCTCAAGGATTATGCCATGAGCATTCTCTACCACCCAGGTAAGCTAACATTGTTGTCCATGCTCTTAGCAGGATATTTATGGGTAGCACTGCCCATGTGGAGGAAGGGAAAAGAGAGCTAGCTAAAGAAGTGCATAGATTGGCTTGACGGGGATTGCAACTTGAGGAGAACTACGAAGGTGGGGTCAATGTGTAAAATGGCTCTGCTTCATCCTTGGTGTCAAACGTGAAGGAAAAGCAAGACCAAGATCTTGTCTTGTTCCAATTGAAAGAAGCAATTCACAAGCAAAAGGTGATGATTTTCTCCAAAGGGGGAGATAGGGTATTGAGGTATCAAGGAAGATTGTGTGTGCCTGATTTTGATGGTGTCCGAGAGAGGATCATGGCGAAGCTTATAGCTCCAGATATTCCATCCATCTTGGTTACACTAAGATGTACGACAACTTGAGGGAAGTCTATTGGTGGAATGGAATGAAGAGAGGCATTGCGGATTTTGTCTCAAAATATCCCAATTGTCAACAGATCAAGTTTGAGCATCAGAGACTGTATGGATTAGCTCAGAACTTTGAAATTCCTGAGTGGCAGTGGGAGATGATCAACATGGATTTCATTACTGGTTTACCAAGTTCCCGAAAGCAGCATGATTCGATATGGATAATTGTGGATAGGATGACTAAATCAACCCTTTTTATGGCAGTTAATACAACTAATACAGCTGAGGAGTATGCCCACCTATACATTCGTGAGATTTTGAGGTTGCTTGGGGTTCCTTTGTTCATCATCTTGGATAGAGGATCTCAATTCACGTCTCAATTTTAGAGATCTTTCCAGAAGGGATTAGGTACGAAAGTACATTTGAGCACAACTTTTCACCCCCAAACAGATGGACAGGCAGAGTGAACCATTCAGACCTTAGAGGATATGTTGAGAGCTTGTGACATTGATTTCAAGGGTAATAGGGATGACCACCTACCATTGATTGAGTTTGCGTACAACAATAGCTACCATGCCAGCATTCAAATGGCCCCTTATAAGGCATTATACGGGAGGAGATATAGATCACCAATTGGCCAAACAGTTGGACAGGCAGAGTGAACCATTCAGACCTTAGAGGATATGTTGAGATCTTGTGTCATCGATTTCAAGGGTAATGGGGATGACCACCTACCATTGACTGAGTTTGCTTACAACAATAGCTACCATGCCAGCATTTAGATGGCCCCTTTATGAGGCATTATACGGGAGGAGATATAGATCACCAATTGATTGGTTTAAGGTTGGTGAAGCTGAATTGATCAGGGTTATTAGAGAATGGTTAAAAATAACACAGAGTTGTCAGAAGTCTTATATGGATGTGTGAAGAAGAGACTTGGAGTTTAAGGTGTATGATTAGGTGTACTTAAAGGTGTCACCCATGAAAGGTGTCATGATGTTTGGTAAGAAGGGGAAATTGACTCCATATTATATCAGACCATATCAGATTTTGAGGAGGATTTAGAAGGTCGCTTATGAGTTAGACTTGCCTTCCGAGTTAGATAGAGTTCACCCGGTGTTTCATGTGTCAGTGCTAAAGAAGTGTTTGGAAGATCCTGCTTTGGCAATCACTATTGAGTAAAGGAGTGAAGTATAGCCTATCCTATGAAGAAATTCCAATCCAAATCCTTGATCGATAAGTTCGTAAGCTGAGGAACAAAGAGATAGCCTCCGTCAAAGTCCTATAGAGGAATCAATTTGTTGAAGAAGCTATGTGGGAAGTTGAGGAAGCGATAAAACTTAAATACACGCACCTACTCATGCCAAATGACGATGATGTTGAAGGTAATATCCCTAACCTTAACTCTATTGAAATTTCTTTCTTTGAGTTGATGTCTTAATCTGATTCTATTCCCAAGTCTAAGAAAGAGATAGATAAGTGATAGATAGTTGAGAGTTCGAGAGTTCCCGAGTGAGGAATGAGATGAGTTTTGAGGTCACTCATGCTTTTATTCTATTTTTACTTATCATTCGAGGATGAATGATCCCAAGGGGGAGATGATGTAACACCCCATAAAATTACCAAAATGCCCCTAAAACATAATCGTGCGCATAATGCATCTTCCAATGCTCCGATGGGAAATCTGAGACCAGATTTGCAATCAGCATAGAAAATCAAGTAGGAAAATGGTCTCAACCCAATTTAAGAGTAATTGAATCAAAAAATAATTTTCACTAATTAATGGTGAAACAGTGTTGATCCGCGCCTCTGGCGCGACGCAGAGGGGGTGCGGACTAGCACTTAAAGTTTTTTTTATTTTTGACGGGAAATTAATTTTTTTGAAAATTCGTGAAATACACTGGTCCACACCCATGGCGCGTCGCGGACCAGTGTACCAATTTTAAACTTTTTCTTTTAACTTCTGGGAAGGGTATTTTGGTCATTCTCAACCCATTTTTAAGTCCCAAAACATGTTTGTAAGCCTAAATTTGAACGAAAGAGTTTCAAAAACCCATGTTCTTCTAAGTCTAAGTATAGATTCTGAGGGAAGAAGAAGAGATAGCTTGAAGATTTCCAAGTTCAAGGTCAAGATTTCCTTGAAAACTTCTACAATCTTCATCCCAGGTATGTGAAGGCTACCCAGAACATGGAATTGTTCTTCTATGTCCCCCAATGCATGTAGTAGGTTGATAGTTGATAGTTGATAGGTCTTGGGTTGTAATTCTTGCAGGTTTTCTTGAAATTTATCTTTCATTTCTATACAATATCTTAAATTGATGATCATCATATTTTGAATTAACTGTTTATATGTATTATTGTGTGATTATATATTTACCCTACATGAATTCTCTGTAAAAGACTTCAAGAATGAACTTAGGGGTAATGTCTAGACTTGACTATCTGACTGTATTGATTGTTGTGGTCTGGGTCTTGAGATGAGTATGTTGATGGCTGAAGTTGATGGAATTAGTGTTCTTAGAGTCTAAACGAGGTTGAACATTAGCTTTGAGAGGAAAAACCTATTCCTTGAGTAGATAGATTGTCAGATGAGATGAGGTCCCTAACTGGGGGGGAGGGGGTAGTTGTATAACCAGCCTGATGATGATAGACTTATGGGCATATCGAGTTCTGAGAGGAGTATTAGCACTGAAATGGGTAAAAGTGAGTCTCACTTGTACTCATTAACTATGTGACCAGCGTAGGAGAGGATTGGACCATGAAAGCAGATATTTCCTTTGTCCCGCAGAGGACTTGATAGATTTCTTTAGGATCCTCGACAGACTCATTTGTTACCTCAGTAAGGTACTGTACGAATGTGACAACGACTTCTCTTTGTTGTATCATCACTATCTCATAGATAGTGATTGTCGATTATAGAAACTCCTAGATAGGTTTCATACTGATAGTACTCTGAGATTGATGTGATTGTGTGATGTCTTGATGGATAGAGATGTGATAGAGTCATGTTCCTTACTCTGAGTTAAGGTTGAGTGATTGATGAGCTGATGTCATTTTATGTTGTATAGCCTTTATTATTTACTTTAGACCATTTTACATATAGTACATTCCATGTACTAACTCTCTTTTGACGCTGCATCGTTTTATGATGCAGATTCTGTAGATGGAGGACTTCAGCAGGTGAATCGTTGAGGTGCAGAGCTCCTTGATCCAGACTTGGTGAGTCCTCCTCTGCCTTTAGAAGGACATCTTTACTTGCTTTCAGTTTTTCTTTGTGTTCTTTTATTGGACTGTGGTAGCCATGGCATATCATGGTACCTTCATAAACACTAGCTATAGAGGTTGCATAGGCATAGATAGTTGATAATTGATGTTGAAGTCGTTTTCTTGTTTCTTACTTATATTGAGATTGTTCTCTTATCCTTAGCTCGTATGATAGACAGAATGATAGATCTTACGATCACTTGTAGCCCACTGATAGCCCTTTCATTGTTGAATGCCTTTCGCTAACGAATAGATTAAATGAATGCAATGAGACTAGGTGGTTTGCTTATGGGTAGCAATAGTATCTGACTGTCAGTTATGCCTAGGTGTACCCTCTCGGGGCGTAACAAGGAGCCCACCTAGAGAACATGGTTCTTGTTCAAGTTCTAATTCAAGATCAAAATTTCTATCTCAGCTCTTGAGAAGACATGAATTTTCTTTTTATTTTTTGTCTTTCATTTTGATGCAACAACAAGAGCAGCAGACCAGAGCCTTTACAATACTTCCTTCAACCTCAAACCCATCATCTCATCATTCTATCTTCTTGAACTACATGTGGTCTTATTCTATTATAACCCGAAATATGCAGACTATCTAAAAATAAGGCTCAATTTCATTTGTTTTTTTCTTTTATTTTCCTTTCAGAATAATGTCTGGGTCAAAATTTTTCTCATTGTCTATTTTGTTATCTAAATACTCTTTGTGTTTCCGATCAAAGAAGATCAAAGTGATGACACATGATTTTTGACCCTTCCCCTACTTCCAATCCAGTGTTTTAGCTTTCAATATCTATTTTAAGTCTAATATTTATTTTAACTAATACTTCAGTTTTGTCGATTTTACTTGAAAAAATTGAAAACCACAAAAAATAGTCTTGTTTTTTGAATATGCTTTTATATTTTATTCTCAAGGAAAAAAGAAAAAGTACAAAAATATGTTGTTATTCTTTTAAATTTTCTTGTATGTAATATTTAGCTAGTATTTTATTATTGGTTATTTTTAAAGTGAAAATCTAAAAAATTTAACCGAATAGCACGTTGCAACGCATTAAAATCTATCACAATCATTATCAAAAGAGAGAACCACTAAAAACACTCTCAAACTTGGCACAAATTATTAGTTTCGTCCCTAAACTATTGATAGTCTTAAAAAGACCCTCAACTTGGCGAACTAATCTTAAATACACCCTAGAACTTGGCATGAATTATTATTTTCATTTCTAAGCTATTGATAGGCTTAAAAGCACTCCTCAACTTGACAAAACAAGCTTAAATATACCCTCAAACTTGGCACAAATTATTAGTTTCGTCCCTAAACGATTGATAGGCTTAAAAGCACCCCTCAGCGTCATGTTTCTGTAACTTATTAAATCTTAATTTAAAATTTTGTACAGCTTCATTTGCTGCCTTGTTTTTACAATCCCAAAATTTTCTCACAAGATTGTCATCTGAGCATGAAGTTTTTAACATCTCCGGAAGTCCGCGTTGACAAAAAATAATCATAAATAAAATAGGAAAAGAAAGAGAATCAAGCAATTAAAAATGAGAATTAAAAAAATAGATCTTGCTTTGAGATCACCATTAATGAAGGAAAGGTTAAATGGGAAGAAGAAGGGTATTCTAGTAGTTTGTAATTAAAAATTGAAGGAAATTTTCTTTCTTTTTTTGTAAATAAAAGGGAAAATTAAGGTCGATGTGGTCTTTTTTTAACCTTCACGTATTTTAAATAAATTGTACTTAATTGTTATGCCATGTGATATGAGAGAGGTGTATCTAAGCTTAGTTTGCCAAGTTGAAGGGTGTTTTTAAGCATATCAATAGTTTAGGGACGAAACCAATACTGTGTGCCAAGTTCGATGGTGTATTTAAGCTTAGTTCGCCATTTTGAGAGGTATTTTTAAACCTATCGATAGTTTAGAGACGAAACTAATAATTCATACCAAGTTCGAGGGTGTTTTTAGTACTTCTCTCTTATCAAAAACATATTCCACTGAAAAGGGGAATATTCTACTCTTCCTCCTAAGTTCTTTAATCTTATCCAAAATTCATAAGGATATTTTAAGAAAATAGACTTATAAAATTGGTCATACTACCTTCAAACCTATTCTATAAAACCACAAGAGACCACCAATAAAAAGCATCAGCCGCAGGAACAGAGAAAAAGCAACAAATATTAGCTAACATGGAAAGAAGAGAGATACAATTTCAACCACTCAGTGCCCCAAGTTCAATCAGTCTCAAAATCAGATGTAAGTATTCTCTTCTATTCATGAGCTTGTTGTTTGATTTTTTTGTAATTTTACTCGTTATAAGATCTTAACAATTAATCAGGTGGTGTAAAGTGTTAGGTGTGGAACCTGATATTATATTTATGTACTGTTTATTCTTCGTGTATACATGTATTCTGTGTAATTGATATCCGGATATCATTAATATATATAACCCTATCGCCGTGAAGTTTACCTATTGGGCATTACCACGAAATACTCTCTCTCTCTAAACAGAGTTTTCTCTACCTTCTCTCTAGGAAGAACTTCGTCTTCCTTATTCTTCTTCTATCTAAAGATCGTATATTTCCTAACATAGAGTAATCTTAAGCTGAAAATTTGATTTTATTGATTCTTGGAGTCGCATTTACCTCATCAAGTTTTTTAAATATTTTTTTAATCAATAATATATCTGTCATTTCATAGAGTTTTCACAAACTATTCAACTCAATTATTTAGAAGAGTGGTATCATCAACTAATGCATAGAACTATTTATCTCATTAGTTTAAGTCAAATCCTTTAATAGAAAAAAAATTATTTTTATTAGGATACCTTTCTAAGGAAGAAGGAAAAAAAATACATCATGAGATCTTATATTCCATAGTTTAAGATCATAGAGTACTAAAGACACGACAATAAATTACTAAAAGGCTAAAGCTTAAACGACAACAAATGACAAATAGAAAGACTCAAAACATTGAAATAAACCTACTTCACTGATAATTCAAAATTAAATAAAAGAGTACGGATAAACTCTTCTCTAATGACAATCAAGTCAATGACTTAGCTCCATTTAATTGCAAGGTGAAGAACCGCCACAGCCTTCACGTCATCTGGATTAGGCACAATATTCTTTAATTTTTTTTTATTTAAGAAGGTAGCTATTGTGTTCAAATTGATAGAGGAATCATAAAAATATGGTTTACTATTCGAGGAATAAATAAGAATAACTATATGCACTCCCATTGTAATTGAAAGTTTATGTGCTTTCTTGATAAGACTTGTCATTGACTTTCTGAAAGTTGCATCACGTTTCACTTTAGAATCTATCATCTTCATTTCAGTCTTTTGTCAGTATACAATCACAAAGGCATTAGGAAAACAAGACTATTTAACTTAATAGACTTGAGAAACGTTTATAAGATAGTCGTGTAATTTATAGGCCACAATATCTGTATTGCTTAGTTTACAATCTTAATTTCACACTCTTGTTGATAAACAAAAGGAATATTTAATTACTAACCATTTTTTATTACGCCGGAAGATAATAATATCATTATATTCTCTATGGGATTTGATCCCTACCTTATTTGGTTCTATATTTGAACAACAATTGATTTATATATCATTGAAAAGTATAATTTGAGCATATAAATAATACTAAAATGGAAAAAGTATGAATGTACCTATATTCATAAATCTAAGAAAGTTCTAAAAATAATCTATTGCTTAAATGGAATAATCTATTGAACGAAAATTAGAATATATAACTTCAACGGGGAAAATGTAAGTCATGTACCTAAAAGAGGAGTCAAAATGAATGTTGAGGGTTGTAAATTATGAATATTACATAATATGCAATTCATATAGAGTTAACATAATAATGAAGTAATAAAATTAAAGTATTATCGCTTATAAATTACACGATTTTCTTCAAAAAAAATTCTCAAGTTATTAAGTCAAAGCACCTTCTTTCTTCTAATGCCTTTGTAATGGAAGAAAATAAAATTGTATGCCGATAAATGGAAATGAAGGTGTTTAACCCAATGCAACTTTACATAAGGGAATGACAAATCTTATCAAAGAAGCACTTAAACTTTCAATTCAATGGAAACACATGATGTTAATCTTGTCTATTCCCCAAGTAGTAAATCATATTTTTATGATTCCTCTAATAATTTTAACAAAATAGAAAAGTTTACAAATCAAAATCTAGAGAATATTGTGGCATATCTAGATGATGTGAAAGCTTTTGCAGTTCATTAATTTGTAATTAAATGGAGCTAGGTCATTGATTTTATTGTCATTGCAAAAGAGTTTATCTATCCCATTTTGTTTACTTTTCAGTTTTTAGTAAACTCTGTTTGGTTCAATATGTGAATCTTTCTATTGGTTGATTTATTGTCCTTTAAATTTTAGTCATTTAATAATTTGTTGATGTGTATTTTGAACTCCATGTCAACTATGAATTATAAGATCTTATGGTGTATTGTTTTTCTTTTCCCCCTTATAGGTTATCCTCATAATATAATGTCTTTTCTCTGAAAAAAATTGACTTAAACTAGTGAGATAGATAGTGATATGTATTCTTAGGTGATATCATTTTTCTAAATAATTGAGCTACTTAATTGTGTGAAAAATCTTTATGAAAGTGATTTTTGTGTCATGATGATATATTTTGCTAGATGTCCATTGATGATGAAAAGTCGAAGGAAACTAGTTCTGGCAGAAAAAAATTAAAAAAAAAAGAGAGAAAAGTCAAAGTAGAATGGTTTCGACTAGAAAAAGAAAAAAAACAAAGAAAAATAATTCTGACTAGGTATGAAAATTAAATGCTAAAGGATTATTTTCATGGATACATCATCTATGTATGGTCCCCATGGGTTTCGATTTGATTATATCAGCGGATGTGTATCGTAGGACAAACATACATCATGATTATTTGACATTGCACCATGTTGCTTACATATCATGACATCTAATTCCATTTCGTTCCTTTTCTTGAATGAGTTAATTTTTACCAAGTGTGATGTGTTGATTGCCTATGTTATTGTATACCATTGAGATTGGTTGACTGAGACGTTGTGTATTGAAACTGTGATTATATATATAATCTCTATTGTGTATGCTGACTTTTTCAGTGTGTAGTTTGTAGTTTTGGAGGCATGTGATGGGGATTGAAGGGTAGTAGAGTTCTTTATTCTCTACTTACGTTTAGGTCCTCTTGTTAGGTACTTTTGGTACTCACCTTATTTTCTACACAAAATGTGTAGGTTGTGAGCAGATCCTATTGACACTCCTATTCTCTTATGCTCCGAGCTTGTAATAGATTGAGAGGTAGTTGCATATTGCTTTAGACTACTCTCAAGACTGCCGGACATATTTATTGATTTTGTTCTATTTGAGAAATAAAGACTATTGAGTCTTGTATTATTTGTTTATGATTTTATTGTATTAAAGGTTTGTTCATGTGACACCAATTTTGGAATAGTTTTAGTTTATGGTCATGTTCCTCATACCTTATCTTTTGTTATTTAGATTATATCATTGCTTTAGCTTCTACATTATTCTGTTATTATCTATTTAGGCTGACTTGTCTCGATGGACTAAAGCCAAGTGTCATCACACCAGATTTCGGATCATGACAAAGAGTTAGCACACAATGTCTTTGTTAATTGTCATATCTCATTATGTTTATTTTTATGACTCATCATTTATTACTGAGACAGGCCTTTTTTTGGTAATGGAGACAGGTCTATTATAGTTATACATATTTTTTGTCCACTTTTGGGACTTGCGCTCATATTTAATTAGGGGCTCTTTACTAGTGGTTTTCAGGTCCTGGAGGGATTCTATGTGTATATTTATATTTTTGGTTATTTTCGTGTTATTTTTGTCATTTTATTATCTATTTGCTTAGCTTCTATCCTTGGACCTATTACTAGCTATTCTGAATTACAGGTAAGCTTACTTAAACTTACAGATGGAGTATAGTAAATATCACCACGGCTTGAGAATTGGATTGTGATATTAGGAGAGAGAATTGTACTAAAATAAACAAATGTCAGTGCATGTATTATGTTTGCTAGGAAGTAATATCCATGACGCGTTTGGGCAAATTTCATTTTATGAAGAATAATCTTTTATTTATTTTGAGTGGTTGTCTTTGATTAAATTTCAAACAAACAAATGTATTTGAATTATATTTCTTTGTTTGTCATCAAAAACAGAACTAAGAAAAAATAATATCCCTAGAATAATATATGCTTTTACTAAAGGGTAATTTAGTACGTATAGATATACAAATAGAACAGCAACAAATAATTTACATTTCGAAAAAATGTGAAATAAGATGAAGGAAATTATATAAAAGCATAAAGTTGTGGAGAGTCAGGTGGTAATATTCCCTCCAATTTTACACAAGACCTTAAGCCAATCTCTTAAAAAAGTGAAAGACGTGGATCAAAATTAATTATTTTATATGAAAGAAAATAGCTATGAGATTCTTAGGTAGACTTTTTAAATTTTATTCATCTAAATAAAATTCATACTTTGGACATCAAATTGTATGAAATTCTATTTTGAAGTGGTTTCCCATGACATGTTGTGGCAAGCATGACAGAACATTGACACAACTTTGGTGGGCAAACTATTAGATCAAATGAACCTCAAATTGTCAACGTATTCAAAATTTTAATATGTCTGGGCATCTGCAATATTATAGTACAAAACAATTTTCTTTTATTATTATTTATGTGCTTTGAGGGTACAAATCTAAGCACCATCGGTGTAATTTATTCAGCTATAAGAAGTTATTATAGTATATTGTAGTTTACGGTGTCAGATTTTCTATGAATAGTTACATGCTATTATAGCTAGGTCATGATTATATAGACGTCATTGTATAAAAAGATATATACTTTTAGAAGTCGTTTGGTAGGAGGAATTAGACAAAATAATTTATGCATTATGTGTGGTACTATTTAATAATTTCAGTATATACAGAATAGGAGTAGATTTTTTTTTGGTAGAACAAGAGAAAATTATATTATATCATAATATGTGTCAATAAAGATCAGTGGCAGCCCAATAGCTACTAGTACTATCATTTATAGGGGCCAATACAAAATAGGGATTTACTTTAGACATATTTGTCCATTTTAATTTAACAAAAAGAGTTCTTACTTTGTCTGCTTCCATCTTCTTTGCGACAAACAAAGGGGAACTGTCCATTGCAAAAAGGAGTTTGCTTCCTTGAGTCTGGCCCCTTCCTTAGATAAGAGGTCTGCCACTTGATTTGTTTCTCTGTAATTATGCTTCACCGGAGGGTTCCCCAACCAAAAGCAGAAGGTCCCTGCAATCACAAAGGATAGAAGAGTAAGCAGGATGATCTTGCTCAAGCAAGGTGAGTATGAATTGGCAGTCCATGCTTATTTCTAAAGGTGTAAGTTAAAGAGTGAGGGCCAATTGGAGTCCCTTGTGAAGAGCATACAGTTCTGCTGCTTTATTCTCTCCTTGGAAGGAGTTTCCCATAATCCCGCTACCCAGTTCCCTTTACTGTCTCTGATCACTCCCCCTAAGCCACTGATTTTTGCTTCTACGGAAGTGGCTCCATCCGTGTTTAATTTTTATCCCCTAGTGGGCATTCTCCACTTAACAAAGCTTACTGTGGGTTTTCCTTGGCATGGCTATTCGTTCGATGTTTGAATTCTATAGCTAGTGTTAAGGACTTTTGGATGTTTATGAGGTTCTGTTTGTTATTACATAGGTTTTCGTTTCTAGTTAACCAGATATTCCATAAGTGGAAAGGGAAGGTTTCCTTCCACTGCATATTCCTTTGCTCGACCTTAAGGTTGGAGAGGGTTCTCAGCCAGTGATGTTGCGGGGTTAGAGAGGCCAGGTTCATGTGTATTCCTAGTTGGTCCCATAGTTTCCGTACTACTCGACATTCTAGAAAAATGAGTTTAATCGTCTCTCTCTTTTTACAAATATGACATAGATCACTGATGTTTATAGCTATTGCATTGAAGTATTCCCTTGTCGGTAGCTTGTTATGCTGGCATAACCATAGAAAATATTTTATTTTGTATGGACATTGCAATGTCCATATCCAGTCGAAAGCCCTTGTTTCTGTATTCGTGCCCTTGATGTATTAGTATGCTCTTTTGGTTGTAAGGTCACCATCGTGGCTATGGATCCATGCAAGTTTATCAGATGTCTTTGAGGTAGGTATGCATAAGCTGTTTATGGTTTCCTGTAGTGGGGTAGGTATGGCTATTAAGATAGCATCCCATTTCCAGTGCCCATAATTTGATATTATATCACAGACCCACAGTTGTTCCTCCTGAGGTGACAAGGGCCCGTGTACGGATTTCCTTAGTGATTGGTTATTCGGCATCCAGCAATCATGCCAGGGGGATATGTTTTGACCATTTCCTAGTGACCATCGGAGCCCCTTTTGGCAGGTTTCCCAACCTTTTAGGAGATTTCTCCATTTTCTACTGTTATTGTGCTTGGGGAAGGGATATGTGGTGATGTGCTGCTTATTATTATATTTAGCAGTTAGGATATTGGCCCATAGGGCGTTTGGATATTTGGCAGCTTTCCAGGCCAATTTTACAAGGGCATTATTCTTAATATCTGATTTTTGGATCCCCAGGCTCCCCTCCTTTTTGGGTTTTGTCATGGTTTCCCAATTTATGAGGTGGATCTTTCGTTTCTTGTCAGTTGTTTGATCTTAGGTGTATTTATACGTCTAACTAGACAAAAATTTCATAAATAAAGTGACATTCGAGGGACAAATCATGATGTTTTAGATCTTTTTATAATTAATTTGTGTACTTTGCTAATGTTGGGCCAATTGCACAAAAGTGTTGTGGTTTTTCATGAATGTATACTGTAAACATTGTTTCAGAATGATACAAAAACCAAGTGGGGACATCAATAGGGTGCAAAGTCAAGAAAAAGTTTTAACATCTGGTCCGCGTTCAGGTTCGCGTCGCGGACCAGTGTTAAATGGTGCTTTCTGAGTCAGCTAACAAAAATAGCAAGTGGGCAAAAAGTAAGCTAAGTTCGCGATGCGTACTTGAGTAAAAGTTGGGGAAAGCCAGATTTTCAGGGATTTTTAGTGCTATAAGAGATCCCACATTTGTTGTAAATCATAGTCCAGCATCATTGTGTCTTGTTCTGGAAGAAAATCATTGAAGGAAGAAGAAAAATAAGTTCTTCAAACCTTTGGTTAGTTTTATCTTTGAATTTATTGTTTTGATTATGAGTTTGAATATGTATTTGGCGTGTAATCTTGATATGAGTTGCTAAAATCATCATTTTCTGGGATTGTAACTTAGACAATGTTTTAGTTGTTGAAGTTGTACATTTATGAATGAGTTGTGATTGTTCTTATACTCCTTAAATCATCCATTTTTAAGCTTGATCACCTTGAAAATGAACTTATTGTGTATCATGAATTTGAAAGATGTTGGGATGCATAGAACATAGGTAGTACAAGAAGCTTGTTTGATTTATGAAAATAAATTGATTTATGTATTGGAGAATTGTGACAACTACCTCTACACCCTGCTTGATTCAAAATAAAGGATGAAATCTTTAAGGCATTTTTATTGGATTGTCTATCTCCGCTCAATGATGTAGTTAGACAAACACTAAAAATAGGCTAAAAAGAGGTGTGTAACCCTATTTTGGTAATTTCAACCCTTTGAATCAACAATCGGCGACTAAATTATAAGTGTAATGTTCAATAACTAATTCGGCGTAGACAAAGTTACAATCCCGAAATTTCATTTGTATTGACATTTAATCATAAGAGTCAACTTGATTGTAATCATACTTCCTAGTTCTTAATAGTTCATGAGCTAGTTTATAGTAATACTTTTAATCAAATTTTATTCAATTTTTCATCAACATAACAATTTGGAAAATTACCAAAGTATATCAAGTCTCTTTGGTTCGACATCCCGATCTTTAAAAGACCATTGTATTACTTGTTTCGACTACGTACACTTGCGTGTGCTACGAACCAACATTGTTCCCCATATGAAGTTGCATTGGATTTGATATATTCTTTTAATTATGTTCTGGGGAAGAGTAATGTACTGCATGGTGTGATTTGGGATGTTGCTCAGGGTTGCTTTCGCTAGTGTTACCCTCCCTTCCATGTTTAAGAATTTTGTTTTCCAACCCGCTAATTTTTGTTAGAGGTTGTTAATAATGTGTTGGAAATCATTTTGATACGATTTTTTGTGGAAAATGGCGAAGCCCAGATATTTTCCAATTGCGGCTTCACCTTGAATGTGTAGAATTGCATGCACATTTTTTTTAGTATCTATTCCACTATTTTTGGAGTAGAAGATTCTTGATTTGGTATTGTTAATTTTTTGCCCTGACTTAGGACAAAAATCTGTCAAGGTTTGGCGGATAGATTTGCTGCTATTTGCAGTGGCCTTACTTAACAGGATCAAGTCGTCTACGAAGAACAGAAGCGATAATTTGGGCCCACCTTTGGATATCTGAATTGGGGTCCATTCTTTCCTATATATTGATTTTTCTATATTTCTAGGTAGCCTTTTCATACAGAGAATAAATAGGTACGGTGAAAGTGGGTCCCCCTACCGTATACCTCTTGAGGTTTGGAAAAAGTCAGTCTTGTACCCGTTCAAAAGGATTGCTACTCTACTCGTAATGATGCAGGACATTATGAGTTTTGCAACATTATTGGGGAATCCAAAAAAATCTAAAGTATCTTTTATATATGACCACTCTATCTTATCAAACGTTTTTTCTAAGTCTATTTTAAGGAGCATTTCAGGATTTTTCCTTTCATTTTATGGAAATGGGAAATTACCTCTTGTACTATTATAGCATTGTCAGCCGCTTGTTTGTTCTTAAGGGAGCTTGTTTAGGTAGGTCCTATAATACTATCCATCACAGGTCTAAGTCTATTTGTAATGATTTTTATGATGGTTTTGTAACTTGTGTTATACATGCTGATTGGACGAAAATCCTTCAACTTGTCAGCTGCCTTCTTTTTTGGGCTCAGGCAAATATGTGTTTGATTGATTTCTTTAGGAATTTTACCTTTTCTTTGAAAGCATTTTTACACAGGGTTATGAGGGATGTTCCAATAATGTTTCAATATTTTTGATAGACAAGGGAGTGTAGGCTGTCTGGTCCAGGAGCTTTTAGAGGTTTAAACGAAAAAATAGCATGCCGAATTTCCTCTAGGGATGGTATATCTCCAATGTTGGCTAGGGCCTTGTCTGGTCTTTCTGGAGATACGTTATTTCTCAGTGAAGATTGGACCTGGGAGGTTTGGAACAGTTCTTTGAAGTAGGTGGTGGTCAGGTCTATAAGGTCTTTTTGTTCATAAACCCAGTTCCCCTCTTCAGTATGCAATGCTGTTATTTTATTGGCCCTTCTCCTGTTTAGAGTTGTGGTGTGGAAGAATCTTGTATTAGAATCTCCCTCATTTAGCCACATTACTCTCGATTTCAACTTCCAAAAGTCCTCTTCAAGGCAAAGTGTGAGATTAAAGTCCCTGATGAGTTCGTCTTCTAGTTGTTGCAGGAAAGTACTAGTAGTATATTAGGGTGAAGATTGTATTCCATTAATTTTTTTTAATAAGGTTCTTTTCTTGTGGAAAATTTTACCAAATATATACTTATTCCATTTTGTGACCTTTTTAACGAATTTCGGGATGGCTTGCAATATGTCCCTGTTGTCCCAACTTTCTTTAATAATGTTGTTGAGGTCGGGGTGTGAGCTCCATATACTTTCAAATCAGAAAATGTTGTATTTCTTTTGACCTTGTTTTTTCTTAAGTAGATAATTATGGGGCAGTGGTCGGAGTGGATTCATGGTAGGTGATGCACATGGGAGTCTGGGAACGTCTGGATCCAATCTTCATTTGTGAAGAATCGATCGAGTCTTTCATGGATAAGTTTTTTTTTTATCTTTGAATCTTTTGTTTAGTCAGGTGTATTGGCTACCAGTGAACCCTAGGTCGATAAGTTCGCAATGGTTGATCATTTCCCAGAAGTCTTTGGTACAATTTTTATAGATTGGTCTTCCTCCATTTTTTTCATCATTGTTCATTACATCGTTAAAGTCTCCACCTATGAGTCATCTCCCTCGGTAGCTGTTTTTAATATGTTTTACCCATAACAGTCTTCTTTTTTCTCTATAGACACTACTGTAAATACAACTAAACATCCAAGGAGTGGTAGAGTTACATATCTTGATCTTTTCAGGGATTTCCTGATTCGTAGTTGATATTTCATCCACTTCCAATTGTGTGTCATCTCATAGAAAGACAACTCCTCCAGAGTTTCCCATGGTCGGTACTTGCACCATGTTATTGAACCTAAAGTCATCTAGTAACACTTGATGGTCTTGCATTTTGGTTTCTAGGAGGCTACTAGGGGTGGTCTGTGCCAATCTAATAGGGACATAAAATTACGTCTAAACTCAGCTCCGTTACCTCCCTTACAATTCCACATAATGAAATTCATGGAGTTATTAAGGTGTTGTTGGGGAGCTATTATCTCCTGATTCTCATCCATCTGATTCCTTCCCATTATGGTTGGATTCAGTATTACTAGGAAGCTTCCTACTTCCTGATTGATTGTGGCTCTTATATCTATGGAGTTTTTCCGTACATTTGGAGGGCATATTAAGATGCACTATTTTGCGTATCTCTCCTTGAATAGTAAAACCTTTATTTCTTTTAGGATTGTTATTTTTTATCGGGTTTCTCTCGTCAATGCTAGGGTTTCCTCTAAGTCTTCTGCACTTTGGGTCACTTCGAGATTTTGCACTAACCCAGTCTGGGTTACTGAGAAATAAGGTTGAGATAGTACTTGGAGAGGGGAGGACGTGAAGTTGGGGACTACCATTGGTGTGGACTCTTCCTGCCTGGGCTGAGGAGTCGCCATGCTGGGGGGGCGGGGGATTTGGTTCCATCTTTTGCATGTTTGCTGGCCATGGAGAGAGTGTTGTTTCCATGGTCTGTGTTGGAAAGAACTGGTGGGGGAGAAGGATTGGCTCTTGGCTTATCACACTGTTTTGGGGCATAAGGATGGGGTTGTAGAGTGGCATTTCCCAAGTTGGAAATTGGAAGAAGGGCATTTGAGGTGTTGAGGGGAACATAGGGGTCTGAAAGATTGGTGACATCCATGTGTGATTGTTGTAGGCTTCCATGCCCAGACGCATCCCTTCCGAGACTACGTGTGATAGAAAAGTCAGGTTCCTTACTACTGTTATTACTTCTCTCCCCTCCACTATGGCTGTGAAGGATAGGGCATGGTTCTGCAGGCCCAGTTCTAACCAAGACGCTGGAAAGAGGTTCGGGGGTGAAGCTGGAGTTGCATAGTAGATGCTTCCCCCCATTGTTTTTGGGAAGGTTTGCACGGGTGGAAATGGAATGAATGGAGTGCCCTGGTTGTTCATTTGGTTGGAAGGGTTCTGGTGTTGAAAGGGACAAGGGTTGTGATGGAAAGGAGACCTGTGGTTGTTGTGTCTTCGTTTTTAGGAGGATAGAGGCATTCTTGGCATTTTGTTCTTTATAAGTTAAGTCAATAGTAATAGCTTTAATGGGAATGTGGGTAGTAGTGGATTGGATTTTGTTTCCTTTAATAGGTATTGTTAGTACTAGGAATATCCTTATGAGTTGGTATGAAATTTGCCATATTTTTGCTATTTTTAGTGGGGCAACTTGGCTCTGTTATTTTATTAATTATTTTCCCTTGATATAGAGTGATAGATATGCCAGCTGTAGTGTATTTTTTGCTTGATGAGCCGCAGTCAGCATTTATGGAGAGTGAAGTATCCACGTCCATTTCACTGTTGGAGCCGTCAGATCTCATCAGTGGCTTAGCAACTTGTGGCTTTTGTTGAGAAGAGTATTGAAGGGAGTGAGGTAGCGTAACATCATTGGTAGATGTACTAGGGGTCGTATTAGGTCTAATTAGTGGATTTTTGTCAGCGACGTCAGCCCCATTTTTGGGGGGATGTTTCCACTTTGGGATCGTTCAAAGTTAGAAATATTTTTCCCAGTTTCCTTTCGAGGAATTATGACATCCTCATCATTAGTTGCAGCTTAGGAGTTGTCCTGGTTTCGAGTCCTAGAGGGGTTTTTGGATTTTTCATTAGAAGGTGCATAGTGTGTGTTTGACATGCTTTGCTTCGTACTCTTTTTGTATGTAAACATTTTTTACTCTAAGTACTTTTCAGTGCTAGCTTCAAATAATTTAACGCTAATACCTGATTCGAGGTTGGTTCTTTCCGTGGTTGTTCTCTTGGAGGATGTTTTGTGTTTTGAGAAGTCGACTGTTTTTCATTGCTCTGTTTCCCGCACTAATTCTGCTTCCTTCATTTTTCCAAGCTGTGTTGAAGATGTCTCTTCCTGTCGTTTGAATGGAGCCTTGTTCTCTGGAATTGTTATTTTATCCCTTATCTTCCCTGGACAATTATGGTTGTTGTGTCCCAAGACTCCACAAGAATTGCAAAAGATATCTAATCCCTCATAGACAAAGGGGTTGTTTATGCTTCCCTATGTAAACAGTCTTCTTGACCGGTGTTCCCAGTGGTACCTCGATACATATTCTTACATAGCGTCCTCTTAGAGCTTGTGATGTGAATATGTCCGTTTTGACCAGTCGTCCCAATGTTTTCCTAACCTTTGCCAGTATTTGATGGTCGTAAAACTTCGTGGGGAGTTCCGGCAAGCGTACCCATATCGCAGTTATTACCTCCTTGGATTCTGAGGCCACGAAAGTTTGGTGACCACCTTTTTACTAAGAGGAAATAGCCATTGACGAACCATGGTCCGTTATGTAGAACTGCTTTCATGCTCTCCTCCTTTATAAATTTCACTATGTAATAGTCATAACCAAGGTCGATCAAGATAATTTCTTCTGAGGTTTTCCACAAAGCCTTGAGTCTAGTTTTTAGGTAGAGATGATTTATTCTCTTTCCTATGACCTTCAGTATGATAGAATACATCCAAGGTCTGTATATCCGTTCTTTGTCTTCCTCCGATAACGTGACAATTCCCTGATGGTTTTCATCGAGATTTACGTTATTGATCTGCGAAGATTTATTTCTGGTACTTCGTGTTCTGTATCTAAGCTGTCCATAACCATATCAATAGTCATTGATGTTTTCCCGCCGGTCCCCTTGGATGGGGTATGGTGCAGTTAGTACACTCCAAAAGGATGGTTTGACTGCAGGCTTGCTTACTTCTTCTGTTGGTTTGTCGAGTGGGTCTGGTGGTTTAGCTCTTGCTCTTTAATGTGAATGTTCACTGTTCATTTAGAGAGAAATTTTTTTTTATTTATTCTCTCTCTAATATATGAGCAGATTGAATAATAGTAGACACGCAAGAATGCTCAAATGATTTAGCTATCAAAAATGAGCAACGAAGCATATAATACTGGAAGCATAATTTGAATCTGAAACTGTAGCCACCCTCTAAGGTCCTCATATAACATCCTAGGCATTATTCATTTATATTTATTGTTACATTTGATGATTTGAAAAATCACGAGACTTGATTAAGGGACCTGGCTCTATGAATCCCAAATTAAATTGTTGAGGTGAGATTGTGTTGAAGATATGTCTCAGGATATTGTAGAAATAAAATAACTAGCTACATTTTCTTTAAAAGATTTATTTTAAGAAATTCAGTAGCTAAGTTTTAAGATTTTTAAATTATTTTACTAGAGTCCTATTTGGCTAGAATTTATGTATTAGCTTCTTTTTGTTTTTATTTGAATTTTATTGGATAAGTTTAGCAGCATATTTTTCTATTTTCAGTTAAAAATTATAACTACAAATATATGTCTATGAATTATTAATAAAATAATTTCCTTTGACAAAACTGCAGTATATTTTCTCTCAAAGTCTTTCTCAGTTATTTTCTTAGTTTCTTTGTTAAAAAACTAACAATTGGTATCCAAGCCATTTTCTTAAGGGATTTGTGAGATGAATTGTGAAAATAGTTTTTTTCAAATAATTGCTCCTCCTATTTTTGGTAAAAATTGTCATCTCTGGGCAGAAAAAATGGACACTTATCTTGAGGCTTTAGATCTTTGGGAGGCCGTGGAAGTGGATTATGATGTTCTTTCATTGTCCAATAATCTCACGGTGACCCATATAAAAAACCAAAAGGAAAACAAAATAAGAAAATCAAAAGCTAAAGAAACTTTGTTTGCTGGTGTGTCTGCAACAATTTTCATGAGAGTTATGGCTCTCAAATCAGCAAAAGAAATTTGGAATTATCTAAAGGAAGAATGCACATGAGATGAAAAAATACAGGGCTTGAAATTTTTGAATTTGATAAGGGAATTGAAGTTGTAAAAAATGAAGGAATTTGAGACTGTCAAAGAATACTCAGACCGACTTCTGGGAATTGTTAACAAGGTAAGATTGTTTGGCACTAAATTTAAAGATTCAAGAATTGTTGAAAACATTCTTGTTTCTGTGCCTAAAAGATACAAAGTATCTATAACTACCTTGAAAAACATAAAAGATTTATCCAAAATTACCTTGGCGAAATTATTAAATACATTACAGGTACAAGAGCAAAGGAGGCTTATGAGGCAAAATGACATGGTTGAAAGAGCATTTGTAACCGGTCACCAGACTCAAAGTAAAGGTAAATTCTTAAAGAATTACCCACTTTGTCAACACTGTGGCGAAAATGGACATCTTCCATATAAAAATTGAAAGAGACCAGATGCACAATGCAAGATCTGCAAACAACTTGGTCATAAAGCTGTGATTTGCAAAAGCAAATTTCAAAAAGATGAATAAGTTGCCCAAGTTACCACTGAAGAAAAAGATCACTTATTTATGGCAACATAATATGCAACCAAAGTATCTGATTTTTGGATGATTGATAGTGGCTGTACAAATCACTTGACATATGATAGAATTTTTTTAAAAGAGTTTACGCCTATGAAAAATAAGAAAGTCAGAGTTGAAAATGGTGATTGTATTCCTGCAAAAGGAAAAGGGTCTGTTGCAATTAACTCAAGTTCAGGTACAAAATATTTCAGATGTTCTTTACGTGCCTAATATTGATAAAAGTTTATTGAGTGTTGGTCAGCTAATGGAAGATGAATTTATATTATTTGGAGACTAATATTGTCGAATCTTTGATTCCGATAAGCAGAAAATTTTACATGTTGAAATGAGAAGTAAAAATTTCTTATTTAATCCAACAAAAGATATGCACAAGCCTAGCAATACAAAGGATGAATTGAAAATTTTATTTATAAGGTCAATTTCAGATGAGACTGCAAACTACAATTTCTAATCCAAGGAGGAGTGTTGAAGATATGTCTTAGGCCTTAAATCCCTTATGATACAAATGCATAATAACTTGATCTGGACTAAAGAATTTTAGGCACCTACATGCGCTACAAGGACACCTAACCAATTGATTTCTTGTAAAACTATCAAGTGTCATTTCATGATCAATAAAAGTTCTAACACTATCAATAAATGTAGATTTCAGCCGATCATTTTCACAATATATGTCATACATCCATAAACATTTATCCATCTACAAAAAATATTCAAGTATATTCAAGTTTCAAATGGGCATAAGTATAACAAGTACTAAAATTCACTT
>JAABOM020118198.1:0-23002 GCA_011800125.2 Solanum clarkiae | reverse complement strand
TATAATAATGAGTAACAAGTAAATTGAGTAGTAAATTTTGGGACATTTAATTTTTAAAATAAGGAACAAAAATGAATTGAAGAAGTAGTAATTGACACATTTATTTCTTGTTAAGAGTAATAATAATAAATAACTAGAAATATAGTAAAAAATTTCCAAATAAATTATTAAATGTATGATGAATTGGATCACTGGCCAAAAAAATGTTCCACATCACTTTTCATTTATATAGCTTTAACTATATAGACGAGAAATTAGAATTCTTTAACTGTTTTGTTTCATCATTAAATATTATTCTTTCTGCCTTCCAACAAGATCTATTTTTTAAAAAATTTAAACATTGGCCGTCCAGCCCTTCTATTCCAATAATATCAAGAGTACATTGGGTCCATTACAACATTGTTCAGGGCCCAAGCCCAATATATCCTCAAATCCTGACCCTAAAATATCTCTTCTTCTATACACTTCTTTTATTGTTCGAACTGCCTTCTAACGTATCCTTTCTGCTTCCATGGCAGTGTGCGGACCTTTGCTCTTCTTGTCGTCATTCTCCCTCTCATCTGCTTGGTTCTTCTGTAAGCTTCCAGTTCTTTGTCTTTACTGTGGCTTTGATCTTTGTGACCTTCTAACCTTTGATATCCCAGGGTACCTTACGACGCTCCTCCATGGAAACCTTCGAGTACAGAAAAGAGATTCTTCTTTTCAGTCCAGATCGATGAGTAAGTCTCCTCTCTTTCTTCGATTTCAGATCTACTTGTGCTGGCCTGAATCTTTACATGAACAGGAAGTGGAACCTGTATTGATCTTTCAGATCTACCGACACTTTCTTTGACTTTAACAACATAAACTATGTCACTATCCAAGGATATGAAATCATGTAATTCAGTGGATCCTTATTTGCTTCAATTCAACTCTAACATATTTAATATATGATTAATTAACTATATGCTTAGCTAGCTATCTAAACCATATATATATTCTCAGATTATGTTTCAACCCGTATGCAATCACACGGTACATTCAAATAAATGATGAACCAAAAAGAAAATCACTATGATACAAAGTAAAAGCCATTCAAAAATAAACAAGGTCATTAGAAATATAAAGCTACAAGTTTGAGGATTTCACATCTCTTGGCCTGATACGATTACTTTGCAATGTACTTCTCCATTAGCTTCGCCAGTTCGAGGAGATATATGAGGCTCTGCTACTCTTTGAGCTGTTTCCTAACAAAGAAAAAGATAGAGTTGTGTGGGAACACAATTCCTTTCACTTTCATTCTGGGGAAGTGTAAGCTTTATGGTTACATGAAATAAGAGACATGGAAAACTTCAACAAGCTAGTGGAGAAGTACTACCAAAGTTTATGAAGAAAAGTGACATAAATATCAGGAAGAGGCCGGTGATTGTACTTAACAAGAAATTTGACATTGAACTAGCGAAACTAATGGACAAGTACTACTCAAAGTAATCTGAGCTGCTCAAGATATGTGAATGTCACATTCTTGTAGCTTTAAGTTTTTTGTTTTTTTTTAAAAGGGATCTGATTTTTAAGCCTTAAGATCTAAAATATGATTTTTATCAAATCCTAAACATAGCTTTTAGGGATGAGTCAAAAGATCTCAAATCAAGATTTTTAAAAGTGCTAAAGACAAAAATATGGCATGCTAATTACTAATATAAGTATAGTGTGGTAGATAACATGCATCTAGCAACTAAACATGTCTCCAAATTTCTTAAAGTAGGAATCGAGTCTAACCAGATAGAAATTGATCTTTCTTTAGATCTCTGACTTTATTCATCCTCTTCTTCTACATGGATGCTTCTACATTAGCTATGAAAGAATAAGATTTTCACTTTCTCAAATTCCTCTTCTATGGCATCTCACTCTCTATTTTGTCAGATGTGTTCTTAGGTACCTCACGATGTTGTCTCCTTTTTTTGTTGCTAGATCTACGTATTAGGGGTTCATTTCTTCACTTTGTAAGAGAGACAGATCCTCTCTCCCTATACTTTGTTATTTCTACTTGTATGCTGACTTTTCGTTTTTTGGATTAGGTGGTGTAGACATGGAGTGCTTCAGTCCACTGCACCCAAACAATTGAAGAAAGTTTCTTCCAGGTTTCCAGTTCCAAATATGTCCTCCTACATTGCTGAGTCCTTTTTTGTTGGCTGAATGTTCATAGGCTAGATAGAAGTCCATTTGTTTTGTATTCTTGCTGGCTTTGTATATAATTTTTTATAGAAAACCTAGCTATGGCCTACCTTCCCATTTATCCCTTGCATGACGATATTCTAAAGTAGGGACTCTGCAACTTATCACTATTTAATATTTTCTTACTCTCTATATCCATGCTTTGTTCTCGTATGCACACAAATGGTCCTTAATGCTTATTATGTTTAACCACCAATCCAAATTTCTACCTTTTGATTTGCATTTATTGTCGCATGCAAACTACCTTATTTTCATCGTTACTAAAGCACATTTTATGGACATTATAGAGAGTTGTCTATCATATAAACTGAATGTAGAATATGTTAATATATGAAAGTACCATTCTTTGGTAGAATCTCTTGCACATTTATTAAGAGGTTTCTATGTTATCTACCTGATAACTTATTCTTGACTGTTACTATTGCTTTTTGATATCTTTGACTGAACGTTTTATGCTAAATATTATGTATTTTGCTTGATCCTTGATAAAATTATCTTATAATGATTATTTTCTAAGCTTAATTATGTCAATGAGGCATACTATATAATCTTTCGATGGTAACGAATCCAACGAGGATACAACATTTCATTATTTGACGGACTTCTACTCTTCTCTATTTTGCAATCTTCTTCAGCAACTTTTTCCTTTATATGCATGGTGTGAACTATCTCTATCTATATGAGAGTATTTTAATTACATCCCTCCTATTATGTATGTTGGTCATAGCTGAACTTGCTCAACATTTTCTACCATAAAAAATTTTGATTCTTACTTTTTCTACTTTTTACTAACGACTTGTCATACTATCTGTTGGCATGTGCAAAGTCTTAACATGAGAGTTGATTATGCTAAAATCTTACAGGTTATTAATCTACTAGTTATTGACATTTAAAGATTGGAATTGTCAATGTTGTCCTCTCTTAGTTTTGTAATATATGATGCTTCTCATCCAAAGGTATGTTCTTTCAGGCATTGTTTCTTAGATTTTAAAATCGAGTATAATGATGTGTGCCAACTAAATGATGTAGTAAATTTTGAGAAAATTAAATTTTTACAACAAAGAATGGAAATGAATGGAGGAAGTAGTAATTGACACATATATTTTTTATATATTAAGAATAAGAATAATAAATAAATTATTACAAATATAGTGAAAATTTTCCAAAACAATTATTAAAAAGATGATAAATAAGCTCCTTGACCAAAAAGAGATGTGACATTACTTTTCGTTTATTAATCTTTAAATATATAGTTGAGAAATTAGTATTCTTTAATTGTTTTGTTTCATCATTAGATATTATTCCTTATTGCTTTCTACAATGTCTAAGGCATTTTATTTTATTTCAATGGGTTATAGTTAGAAAGTCGCAGTAATTATATTTTAAGATATTAAGGAATAAGAATTTTTTGCATGACTTTCTTTGACTTCAACAACATAATCTATGTTATTATTCAAGGATATGAAATCTCACTATTCATTAAGTCCATATTTGCTTCACATCACTTGGCCTGCTCAGATTACTTTGCAATGTACTTCTCCATTAGCTTCGCCAGTTCGAGGACATGTTTTTCCTCAAGTGTGATTATCTCTTCCCAATGTTTGTGTCTCCTATCTTCCTTAGCTCTTGTGATTATATTCTCTTTCCAAACCCATTGATCCTCAACAGTTAAGGAAGCATTTGCCAAAGATTGTTTGATCACATCCCCCTCTCCTTTTCTATTGTTACCTCCTCAACAGTCCTTCCCTCTTAAATCATTTGGAATTGATCCTTGAAAAATTTCTCTTGATACTTCATTTCTTCCTCAATCTAATTATAGTGTTTCTTTACTTTTATCGTAACGATCTTGTTTTCTTTCACCGTCTAATGGTGCTTTTTGCTCAACAGACAAAAATTTCCTTCAAGAATATTAGCTTTCTTTTGATTCCTAGCGGCTTACTTTTAGAACAACATTTAGTAGTTTATTATCCTTTTACATCTGTATAGCTAGACTCCAAATAGTTTCTTTATAAGACTCCATTTCATACTTCAACCTTGATTTCTCGTACGACTGCTTGTGGAAGTTTTCTTATTATTTCTATCATATAACCATAAAGCTTTTGCTTCCCAAGGATAAAAGCGAATATATTATGTTCTCACAAACATCAGTCTCTTCTTTTCATAGAAAATTGTTCAATGAATAGTAGATCCTCCGTGTATCCCATCACATTGGCCTCAAAAACCAATACACTGATGTCATGATGGAATCATGACCACTTTGAGTATCAAAAATCCTTGAAAATAGCAGAAGAGGTGAAATGTCTCATAATTCCTGATTTCCCAACCAATCCACTCGTCATTATCATCAGGAGTCACCCTACTTCCTTATCTTTGAACTTGATGCCATCCCATTCTCCACACACCTTACCTGGATGTATAATAGAAGTTCCCCTATGATGCGGCTCTTCCCCCAGAAATTTGAGTGAGCTCTTTTTTGTGGCATACCAATGAGTGCAACCTTATAAATCATGAAATTGCACTTGAACTGTTGGAGTTTGAGCTGTGTTACGGGGAAACATCTGTTGTACCTTTAAGTGAGATGTTTGGAAGATGACAAGGAATTAGATTCAAAGATTAGAAAGTAATGCGGCCACCGATGGTGATTATCATGTACCCCATGCTTGACAAAAATGATAATGAGAAGTGGTTTGGATGGGAAAGGAGTTGCATGACTATTTCAGCTCTTGTGTTGCTTTGACATCATCTTGGCATAAATGTGTTGGCTATTGAGGCCACAATCATGAGATATGTGACACTCTACTATTCTTTGAACTGTTTTCAGATAAAGAAAGAGATAGGGTTGGGAAGTGTAAGATTTATGGTTACATGAAATAAGAGACATATACAACTTCAATAGCATGCACCCACATGAGAAATCAAGATTGACGTATGAGACGAGGTCGTATAAAGAATATGTTTGGAATCTAGTGATGCAAATGCTAGATGATAATTAACAGCTTATGTGATTCAAGAACGAAGTCATTAAGAATCATAAGAAAATCATAAATTTGCAACTATATCTTTCCAGGCTCATTGACCTCAACAGTTAAGGAAGCCTTTGCCAAAGATTGTTTGATCACATCCCCCGCTCCTTTTCTATTGTTACCTTTGCAACAATCCCGTCATCTTAAATTTGTTCGAATAAATCCTTGAAAAATTTCTCTTGATACTTCATTTCTTCCTCATTTTGATTATAGTGCATCTTTACTTTTATCCTAACGATCTTGTTTTCTTCCATTGTCTAAAGGTGCTTTTTCCTCAACAGACAAAAAGTCCCTTCAAGAGTATTAGCTTTCTTTTTATTCCTAGTGGCTTGCTTTTAGAACCACATGAGTAGTTGATTATCCTTTGACATCTGTATCACTGGATTCCAAATAGTTTCTTTATTAGACTCCATTTCATACTTCAAGCTTGATTTCTCATACGAGTGCTTGTTGAAGTTTTCTTATTATTTCTATCATATAACCATAGAGCTTATGCTTCCCCAAGGATAAAAGTGAATGGATTATGTTCCCACAAATATCAGTCTCTTCTTTTCATAGAAAATTGCTCAATGAATAGTAGAGCCTCCGTGTATCCCATCACAGTGGCCTCAAAAATAATGCACTGGTGTCATATTGTCTTGTGTTGCATGGCTATTTCAGCTCTTGTGTTGCTTTGACAGTCATGTGGTCCACTACACCATCTTGGCATCAGTGTACTGGTTATTGAGGTCACAATCATGAGATATATGATACTCTGCTACTCCTTGAACTGTTTTCAGATAAAGAAAGAGATTGGGTTGGGAAGTGTAAGATTTATGGTTATATGAAATAAGAGACATGTACAACTTCAATAGCATGCACCCACATGAGAAATCAAGGTTGACGTTTGAGATGAAGTCGTATAAAGAAAATGTTTGGAATCTAATGCAAATGCTAGATGATAATTAACAGCTCATGTGATTCAAGAACAAAGTCATTAATAATCATTAAAGAAAACCTAGTACTCTTGAAATCTCTTTGTATGTTGTGTGCAATAGACCATCTGACAATGGATGAGAACAAGATCGTTAGGTTGAACACAAAATTCATTACAAGGAGAATAAGGAAGAGGTGGAGTATCAAGAGTAATTTTACAAGGATCAGTTCAAAATGATTTATGATGACAGGAGTGTCGAGGAAGACAAAATATAGCAGAGTTTTGTAAGACAGGGAGAATATGATCATAAAAGGTATGATGAAAAGTGATATAAATATAGGGAAGAGGTGATTGCACTTGTTTGTTTTTGGTGATTTTTACCTTGTATTATAGTAATTTTTGTTTTTGTTCTGAGTTGATTATCTTTGTTGTGATTCCTTATTGTCAGAAATTCTAATCATATAATTAAAAGAGATTGGAAACTAGTCATGTAACTGAGATAGAGAATAATCATATAACTGACTGCTCTAGCAAATACGAAAAGGGATCTGAAGCAAAAAAGGACTTAATGAATATTGAGATTCTAGAGCGTTGCTCATACAGGCTAGTAACATAGAGTATGTACTTGGTCAGAGAAAAACATGCAGAAATTTCTTAAGCTTTAAGTTCTAAAATATGATTTTGATCAAATCGCAGACATACCATTTAGGAATGAGTCAAAAGATTTCGAATTAAGATTTTCAAAAGTACTATAGAAAGACATAAGGCATGTTAATTTCTAATATAAGTATAGTATGGCAGATAACATGCATCTTGCAACTAAACATGTCTCCAAATTTCTTAATGTAGAAATCGAGTGTACATTGAATCAGGAAATCAATTTTTGCATGCGAAATTTGGTTCGTACTTAGTAGGCTTTTTACATTACAATGAAATTTGGAAAACAAAATAAAATCCCATAAAAAGGTTTCTAGATAGTAATTCAATTATTGTTTTGTTAACATTTAAAATCAATAAATTATATGGATGACTAGGAAGAAACTTACCGAAGAATCAAATAGCATGATCCTAGAAAACATAGTACACAAGTGACAACTTCACCTCGAACTCGAGATTACTGGATGTCAATAGGAGAATCAATTGTCTCATGAACCAGATTTTAGTCGTTGTTAGCTTAATTAGAAGTCCTTGAAATTTGCAAGTATTTCATATTGTTTTTTTAAATAGTGGTCTTTCAACTATTTTATTTATATTTTAAAAAAAGACACATTACAGCCCATATACACATTGTCCTTGCAGCCCAAAACCCGACCCAAGGTCTAGAATATTCAAAGAGTCAAGAGTACTCTTTCCTAATTGATGAGAAAAATAAAAAATACTATTTCCTAGTCCCCCCTCTTCGTTTCCCACCATGCTTTTATCTGCTGAGTTCCTTCGGCCGATCGTAGATTTGTATCAAAGATTTTTTATCTTCAAGATAAGCTTGTCTTCTTCAGCTCCTTCTCTCCCGTGTTGGATCCTTAGAGTGTTGTTTACTTTTGACCTTGTGCTGTTACCCCAGATTTCGACCACTAAGATCCTTTCTATTCTGGGTGTTCTGATTTGTCGGCTTCCCCTAGCTGTTGTGCTCGATCCCAGAGGCATTGCCATCTTAGTTCTAACTTTTATCATTCCAGACCATTTTGCCTGCTGGGGAGGTTCTTGCCAATGTAGTCTTTTGGTACTATGTTCTTCTTGCTTTGGTTTATACTTTATTATCATAGATCTTGCAAATACAGTGTCCATTTGTGTCATTGTTGTTCACATCACCTGTTTATTTTGCCTGTTTGCTCTTGACCATGAATGTTATAGCTCATAGACATGTTCATACTAGAAAATTCATTTGTAAAATTAACTTTAAATCATGACATATTAATTAAAAGAGTGTTTAGGCACCATGGGTGGAAGGACGCAACGGTTCAACACAACATACCCTAGGTCTGGAGTTGCTTGGAATTGAGATTGGGAAGAATGGAGGCTTGGAAATGATCTTGGACTCCAATCTTATTCTTGGGTTTCCTTGAAATTGAATTGGGGCTTGATGGAGGATTTTGAGAGTAATGAGAGTATATTTGAGATGAGAGTAATGAGTTTTATCTTTTGGGATAGTGTTTAGGTCTTTTCGGAAGATTAGGATAACATTGGAGTCTAAAAAGGGCATTAGAGTAATTAAAATTTACAAAGGCGCCATAAGTGAACGGATGGAAAAATTAGCAAAGTGTCATCTTACTGAAGACTCCACTGGTCGTGTGGCACTCAACAGGTCGTGTGGAGTGCCCGTGAAGCAAGACTTAGACAGAAAAATGGAATTGGAACACTTGAGAAAAAGTTAGCATCGACGTCACTTTGATGGTCACTTTCACGAACTGTGTAGTATTACACGGACCGTATACTGGTCCATCCCACCTCACTTAGACAAGAAAATGTTGCTTCCCACCAACGCCCAGGTGACATGTCCTGTATCCCTTCACACGAGCCGTACAAGGCAATCGTGGCCCATGCCTTAGGTTCCAATGCCATCCACGCCTAGCCAAGCCTCCTAAAACACGTCCATGCCCCTCCTCGCGACCAGTAGTGTGTTACACGACCCGTTCCACTGGTCCTGGACAAAGAATTAGCCTCACCACGCCATGTTCTATCCCCAAACATTTCCCATGACACGTACAAGGCCACACTGCCTGTATGGGTGCCTATGGGGCTTCAGCGCACGGGAGGGTCTCACGAAAATGGTCATAACTCCTTCATCCAACATCGGAATGAGGTGAAACCAAGTGCATTGTGAAGCTAACTCAAAGGGATTTCATTTGAATTGTCATGGTACACCCAGTTCCAAATGTTCCAAGAGTTATGCTTGTTTAAATTTGACTCTTTCATGAACCATCACCCAAAACTCAACTCTTAGAGAAGTCTTGAACTCGTTAGGTACTAGCAGTCTCCCATGAACCTAATACACCCCAAACCTGACCAAACGAGGCTTAAAACATGGATACATAAGAGCATAGAGTTACGGGGTGTCACAATATCTCCCCCTTGGGAACATTCGTCCCCGACTGTCAAAGAAACGTACACAAGGAAAGTAGTCATGAAGACTTTAGCCCGAACATGAATGCAACAATGCACATAAACATGATTTCCAATGAAATTTCAACATGTACATCAAAATTATCATAATATTATTAATATAAACATGAATGCATGCAATGACTTAAGGGCCAATACTTGAGACTTGGAATCATAAAAAGGACTTGACATGTCATCATAACGTTGAATAGAATAAAAGAGATACGAGTATTGCTTCTCCGTGCCTGCACTAGTTCCCCGAGAAACACACACGAATAGACTACTCTTCTAAAGGGCCTTAATGAACACCACATCCCCATTAATCAACCTCTCCGCTAATCCATCCAACACCTCTACTGGGACCTCCTTCCCAGCCAACTTATCCTCCCCCTCACCCACATCTTCAAAGATTTCTATAACACTAGAGTCACCAACAAATTCCATCCACCTAGAAGCATGAAGAACCGGGTGAACCATATCTACATCCATAGGCAAATCCCTAAACTTATGCAATCTTACCAACCTCCCTCTTCACCCCATAAGGAATCATAATCCTCAACTCAAGTGTCAACCTTAAATTCACCAAATCCACTTGGTACTGTAGCCATCACCTCCCCCTTGGGAGACAACCTCCACTCTATTATCTTCTCACCCAAAACTTCCAACTCTAATAAGACAGAATCAACGCTCTGCCTAATCTAGACCTCTTAACCTAAGAAGATTCAGAACCACCAAGGACACTATACTACCAGTCCCAACTTCCCTCAACCTACTTCCAACCTAGCCAACCGATGGAATCCACTAGTCTCCTCTTTGCCACCATCATCCACATATTCTAACCTACCAATAGTCAACCTACTTAGAGCACCAACCACAACGCTAGCCTTACTTAAAAAAACTAAAGCACACTCATATCATAATCCTTAAAGAATTGTAACCACCTTCTTGTTATTCACAAAGCACACTTATCATCTTTTAGTAAATAACCTCTCATCCTCCAAAACTCGCAACACTACCCCCAAATAATTCACAAGCTCTACACAATTCAATACTTCATTGCTAGAGAGCACCACAAACATATAAAGGTAGGGTTTTAAGACCCTATTTTAGAGACTCATAAACATAGCATATGCAAAAATCACCCAATATCCTTGAAGATACAATGTGCATGCAACTATTCCATCCCATGTATAATGCCACAAACCACCACACTAACTCTAACAAGTCACAAGGCAAAACCTAATGCAAGATGAACATAGATCAACACTTATGGACTTCCTATAAAGCATATACTCAACCAAGAGATAGACACCAAAGGTTCAAATCACAACTCGGGACACACAATAAGCCCACTAGCAACCAAAAGAATAATGAAAGAAATAATGAAACTCAGAGCCATCAAAATCAAAACCTTCAACTTACCTTCCTCCACCTTCATCTTTGAAGTGGCATGATCAACTAGAAGAGCAAAGAACAATCATTGGGGGGGAAACCCTAACTCAACTCTATAGCACGACTTAGAACATGAAGATGGAAAATATTTCCTAGAATACCTCATAGCCTCCTATTCATAGTCGTGGTGCACTTCACAACCATGAATAGAACTCTAATCAATGAGGTGTTTTGGACTTTGAGGATCAATCATCCTAGTGCTTTGATCCCATTTTTGTCGCGACCAGAGCCTAGGGCCTAGATGTGACTGGCGAATGGGGAACCTGAAGGGACCCCAAACAAGCCTCGTAGCATATTATTACACATCCTTGGTTGTGAAAGCAAGTAAAAGACATTTGTAGAATAGAAATAAGGGCGAAGGGGCTAAGGGAGAACTTGTCATAACATAGGATCACGTGGTAATAGAATCAACTCGTAGCAAAAATACATAGCTTTGTCTAATGACACCTTTACTACATAGATAAGAGCAGGGGCCAAGACATATAATCGAGCTCACCCTCATAGTCAACAAGATCAATACATCAATGACAATAATGTCTTATACATTGCAACAGTTCACAAACTAGGTCCCCGAAATGGAGGACTCACCAACTATCTTGAGAAGCTCGTACCAGCCACGTGGAGGAGGATGGTCAAGAGGGACTCCGGTTCCTACATGGTGATATCATGTAGGCAAGAGTATGCGTTGGTACATTTAAATGTACTAAGTATGTGGGATGCAATGCAATAAGAGATAGGTATCATAATCAAAATGTATAATAATAACCAATAGATAGCATAATAACAATATGGCATGTATAACTAACTCTTAAGTAAGTCATGCTTTCAAATCGTTCATCTTAAATAGATCATATTATAAATGTGTAAAGAAGCCTCAATCGACATAACATAAGACCTTTTGGAGCCACCTTCCTTACTGGAGCCCATACCCTTTTGGAATAAGTGATCATCTTTATGGGAGCCCATCCCTTTTTAGATAAAGTATCCCTCCTTAGGGAGCCCGTCCCTTTTTGAATTAAGTGCCTTCCTTAAGGGAGCCCGTCCCTTTTCGGATTAAGTGACCTTCCTTACGGGAGCTCATCCCTTTTCGGATTAAGTGGCCCTCCTTATGGGAGGCCGTCCCTTTTCTGATTAAGTGTCCTTCCTTATGGGAGCCCGTCCCTCTTAGGATTAAGTGGCCTCCCTTACGAGAGTCTGTCCCTCTTTGGATTAAGTGTCCTTCCTAACGGGAGCCCGTCCCTCTTCAAATTAAGTGGCCTTCCTTATGGGAGCCCATCCCACTTCATATTAAGTAACCTTCCTTATGGGAGCCCGTCCCTTTTTGGATGAAGTGGCCTTCCTTACAGGAGCCCGTCCCTCTTCGAATTAAGTGGCCTTTCTTACGGGAGCCCATCCCTCTTCGGATTAAGTGGCCTTCCTTATAGAGCCCGTCCCTCTATGGATTTAGCATTTCATAGAGCTAGCTTATCAAACCATTACATTTCAATCACCATTTCGCACCCCCAAATGTTTGATAAAATGTACGATTACGGTTTCTTGAGGAATTGAAGGTCCAATGCATGTCCTATCAGCTGAATAATGTTATGATGATTATATGATGATAAAATGGTGATTGAAATGTAATGTTTTGATGACATAGTTCTATGAAATGCTAAAGTCGAAGAGAGATGGGCTTCCGTAATGAAGGCCACTTAATCTGAAGAGGGACAGGCTCCCACAAGAAAGCCCACTTAATCAGAAGAGGAACGGGCTCCCATAAGGAAGGCCACTTAACCCAAAGAGGGATGAGATCCCATAAGGAAGTTACTTAATCTGAAGAGGGACGGGCTCCCGTAAGGAAGGCCACTTAATCTGAAGAGGGATGGGCTCCCGTAAGGAAGGCCACTGAATCCGAAGAGGGACAGGCTCCCATAAGGAAGGCCACTTAATCCGAAAAGGGACGGGCTCCCGTAAGGAAGGTCACTTAATCCGAACAGGGACGGGATACCATAAGGAGGGCCACTTAATCCGAAAAGGGACAGTCTCCCGAAAGGAAGGTCACTTAATCTGAAAAGGGACGGGCTCCAGTAAGGAGGGCCACTTAATTCGAAAAAGGACAGGCTCCTGTAGAGAAGGTTGCGTAGTCCGAAAGAGGATGGGCTTCCATAAGGAAGGTGGCTATAAAAGGTCTTATGTTATGTCGGTTGAGGTTTCTTTACAAATTTATATTATGATCTATGTAAGATGAACAATTTGCAAAGCATAACTTACTTAAGAGATGGTTATACATGCCATATTGTTATTATGTTATCTATTGGTTATTATTATGCATTTTTTATGATGCCTAGTACATTCAAATATACTAACGCACACTCTTGGCTACATGATGTCATCATGTAGGAACTGGAGCCCCTCTTGAGCATCACCCTCCACGTGGCTAGTATGACCTTCTCAAGATAGTTGTTGAGTCCTCCATTCCAGGGACCTAGTTTGTGAACTCTTGAAATGTGTAAGGCATTATTATCCTTGATGTATTGATATTGTTGACTATAAGGGTGAGCCTGAATATATGCCATAGCCCCCATTCTTATCTATGTAGTAAAGGTATCATTGGACAAAGCCCTTATTTCCATTCTTCAAATGTCTTTTAATTGCTTCCGTGACCAAGGATGTGTAATGATATGCTACAAGGCTTGTTTGGGGTCCCTTCGGGTTCCCCATTCACCGGTCACTTCTAGGCCTGAGGCTCGGGTAATGACAGAGGCATGATCTGCAAGCGCATAATACAAATTAGATAGATATTTTAATAGAGTGAAAATCTACGGCATGAGCTCAGAATATAAGAAATTGTAACAATTCCTAATGTCCTGTAGCCTTCTAATTATAAATTGTGGTGCACAACACATCCATAAACATGACTCTACTAGACACGACTTCACAGAATTCCTAGGATTCTTGAACTCTGTGCTCTGGTATAAAGTTTGTCACGCCCCTAGAGGGTATCCTTGTGTGGCAAGCACTCAGAGACTATTGCTATCCCCCAAGTGAATTATTCAGCCTCATGATGTACATTTAATCATATTCTAATAGCATGAGAAATCAATGAATGAGAATGCTTAAATGAAAGATAATGATAAAATAAAAAGTAATGGCCAAAGGCCAAAGGGTCTATCCCTCAACTAAGTAGGACTAGTGTGAAAGAAACTAGTCAATAATAATATCCAATTATAACTCAACATTCTAGTCTATGAAGTTTCTAAAACATCTAACCAACTGGTGCCTATGATATACCCATAGCTACCTCTAAATAAAATAAAACAATTTTGAACCGAAAGCTAAAAAAGAACATGATATCCTCTGAAATTAGCGGAGGGCTAATCCTGAAAACATGCAGGCCACAAATGGTGCCAGATTTGGTGGACCTATCTATGGAACATAGATACTTCTACAACCATAGATTGTGCTCGTGGAATCGATCTAGAACCTAAATATTTGCCTAAAAGTTTACGGATTCATTCGTACGGGTCATAAGTGGGCCCATGGATAACTTTGACAACTTTTTATGAAAGGTTTTTTGGTCCTTTCCCTTTCTTTCAAACCCTAAACCTGACGTTTTTACACCTAAATAAATCCCTAAACATATTAGTTCAACCTTTTTATGCTAAAAACACCTTATCCAACTTAGAACATGGTTTCAAAGGAGAAAAAAGATAGGGTTTGAAGATAATCTTGTGTGTTTTTCCAAGATATTCCAAGACTCAAACTTTCTAGGTATGTAAGGATAACCAAAACATGGTTTATGTTCTTCCATGTGCCCCAAAACCCGAGTTGATGCAGTGGTGAGTGAATTGAATCTCTCGTGAATTTTTCTTGAAGGTTTCACTAAAATCCTAATGTATTCCCACATGATCTTGCATGAATTACTATTTTTATGAATTTAATACTTGACACAGATGATTTTTCCTTACTATATGAACCATAACATGAATTCTTGTTATTTTTACATATTTCACTTAATTAGTTATGCATGAGTAAAATTTGAGCCTAAAGAGTCTATGGACTCCCTACATGCTTTAACTCTACTTTTTAGGATGAGTTAGAGTGATGAATTATGAAGTCTTTATGAGTCAAGAGCTAAAATTTAAAAGAATGTAACCAAGGAGTTGACAGTTGATGTTATAAATTGAGTTGACAAATGTCCAGTTAGACTAGATGAATGAGTTAACCATAGGGTTGATGTCTTATGAGCATGTTGAGTCTTAGGAGGAGTATTGAGTATTGAATTGAGTAAGAACAAGTCCAACTCAAAATCAATAACTACGTAGTCGATGTAGGAGAAGATTGGACCATAAAATCAGATGTTTCCTATTGTCCCAAAAAGTGGAGTTGATGTTACTAATTTTAAATCCACTGATGGGACGTCCCTTACCCTTGCAAGGTATAGGATGGATATGGCAATAACATCACTTTGTTGTATCATTACCGACTCGTAGGTGATGGTTTTTGATTAGAGAAACTCCCAAATAGGCCTTCATAGTACTCTGATACGATTGGACATAGATGGTAGATGAGTAGTCATTGGCAAAATTGCATTCTTACTTTAGACTTTTGACTAGCTGATTGAGTTTCCTACTTCTTGAGTTGAGCTACTTGAGTTGATATTATTCTGTCTATATATATTTGATTCATCCATTTTACATACTCGTAAATTCTATGCACTAATGTCCATTTGGGCTTGCACTTTTCATGAAGCAAAGACAGGTACTAGGGGTTATCAACAGGCACCCCATTAAAGACCTATTTGTTTCAGCTGATTGGTGAGCCCTCCCCTACTTTAAAAGGAGATCATGTTTCAATTCTAGATTTGAGTTTAGACTTATTTTATCCTATTTAGAGGTAGCCATGGATCTGTCATTGTCACTATTTAGTCATATGTTTTAGAGTCTTCATAGATTAGATTGTTGAGTTATGACTGAATTAAATTTTTTACTAGTTTCTTTCATACTTGTCTTACTCCATTGATGGATAGATTATTTTACCTTTAGCCTTTAGTTATCAATTGTCATATCTTTTCTTTTAGTATTCTTATTCATTAATGTCTTCTACCATTAGAATATGATTGAATGAATTTGATGAGGCTGAACGGTTCTCATGGAGGCTAGCAATAGACTCTGAGTATCAGTCACGTCAAGGGTGCCCTCCCGATGCATGACACAGACAATAAATGTAAGTCAATAGTGCAACCCAAATATGCATGTAAACTTGTCGAATAGCATTCAAACAGGAATACTGATATATGAAACTCTTAGTACTGAAGGAGTAATATCAAGTGTCATAGCTAAAGCCCAAACCCTTATCATATTTTAGATCATCATAATTATATCAATAGTCAAGAATGTCAATAGTATCAGACCTTAATCGTCCCAAGGATACAAGAATATCAATAATACCAGACCTTATTCATCCCAATAATGCAGGCATATCAATAATACAAGACCTGACTCATCCCAAATAGTCTCATATGTCTCATTTAGTCACATTTTCTCAAGTCATCATCATTCCATCATTTTTCATCTTAAATCATCGATAGGATCAAAATTATATTATAATTCAACTTAACCAGAATCTCATTTCCCTAATCTTCCCAACACATTAAATCAGTTGCACAATTACCAGTCTAACTCACAATTATCACATGAAGATAATTAATAACTCAAATGCAGTCCAAAAGGATTAGCTGAATCTACCTCGATTCGAAAACCGCACTCGAATAAGCTTTTGATCAACACAAGTCTCCAAATTATTCCTGGATCAATCAATCACTATAAACAATAGATATTACTCATTAAGAGAAGCATTTTGATACCCATATTTGTATAAATAAGCTTAGAAGCAAAATGGTTAAATTTAGGACTAAAATCCTAAGTTCCCGAATCTAAAAAATAACTTTAAAACCAAGTTCTACCCAAAAAGTGGAGTTCACGGGTGAACATCCCATTAAAATCAAGATTAAATTGGATGAGAAATAAATAGTTAATGTATGAAAAACATATTCGAAAAATCCCTAATTTTGGGTGTTTAATTGCATGAAATCAAAGACAAAATCAAGATAAAACTCATCGAAGAAGATTAGTTTAATGTTAGAAATGCTTACCCAACAAAAAGATTTGAAAACCTTCCCTCAAAATTGCCCCAAAAAGCTTGGAAGTTCAAAAATAAATTAATGGTGTTTTACGAGTTTAAAACTATCTATGGTATAAAAACTACTCCGCGATCGCAAACACTGGGGTCAAGATAGCCAACCCTTAGTGAAATGCAGGCCTGCATATATCCGTGAATGAAGAGGTCAAAGGGTCTGATCCTCCATGATCGCGCGGAGAGAGGCACAAATGTCGAGGCCCGGGAGTACCTACACCAGATATCAGCAAAACCAGTAATGCCAAGTCCAATTCCCTACTCAGAATGGACCTAAAACTCATTCGAACTCAGAATTTCACAAGGCAAATATGTACCCATACAAAAACCAATGCTCCGGACTCAATGGAATCATCAGCAAACAATTTCATGGCCTTCCCAACACATTTACCAATGTAAGTCGATAAACTAGTTTAAAAACTCAAAATGACAAAACTGCGCTCGGCAACTTCAAGAATTATTATGAGACCATTTCAAGTCTTAGTTTCACCATACGAAACTACTAGAACTATCAGAATTCTAATCCAAGCTTCTGAACTCTAAATGTTGACCAAAGTCAAACTTTGGTTTCGAAAACGACTAAAATCACAAGTTTGGGCCTAAAAATTTCATTTTACCTTCGAATTCATTTTTGTTACTTCCTATAGTTCGTTTTATACCTTCCAGAGCTAATGGAATCAATGGATCACTGATCTCACACTCAAAACTTAGAATGGCACAAAGCTCACCTTTTCAATAACTTAAGCTTCCAAATATGCCAAAATTCATACTTTCAACTTTTAAAACTCAGGATTCCAATTCTAACCATATAGATAGACCAAAATAGGCCCAAAGCATCTTACAAAATAGTAAATAGTAATTTTCATATGTAAGGACAAAAATGACCAACCTGGTCATTACATTACTAGCATTCCCAATTACATCCTTACAAGTGACTTGTCGAAGCCTCATTAGTGCATATGCTTGTGATCTCAATATCAATGCATCCCCTTTGGCTCACAATGAAGTCATCAGTCCCTATATATATCTCTAAGATAAAATCCACACTTAAAACTATTAATGTCCATGCCAAGATTTACCACTATGTCATTTTTTATGTACGACTCCTAACTCAAGCATCCATAGTAACAACCAATTAGTTCTCCCTAAATGTGATGATAATGTAAAACTTCAATACCTCCATCCATGTGTATTATCAATACCAAAACAAAAGATCCACTAGATTCATCACTGGAATGCATTATACCCTCCAAGAAGTTTGTGCTCAAGTAGTCCACCTCTTTTTTTCATCTCATCGAGTAGCTGTCGTACATAATAGAATTGGTTTTATCTATCACCAAACAGTATACCTTCTTCCACAGATTAGATGGATAGTGAAAATAACAAAACATATAAACTTATCCAAATAGACAAAGACACCGCCATAACAGTTGTATCATAATCATTCGTGCTATATGTCCACTACAAGAACACTTAGTAGAGGTTCTAATTTCAATAAACATAATTTCATCCTCTATCCATACTAATCAACCCTCATTTGACCAGCTTAACGACTATAATCCATAATTATTGCACCAATATCATAGAAATATTATAATCCTTTAGAAGCTCAATTGTAAGGACCCAAAATTTGTAAGATTGTATATGCCATTTAAGGCTGTTATGGTCCCCCATGACAAGCCAAGTTCAAACGGAGTTTCGTTGGCTGAGTTCTACACAAGTACTTGTAGAAGGGTCAACTTTAAACAAGCATAACTCTTAGCACATTCATACCTAGGTAGCGCACAACATTTCAAATGAAAGAACTATGAGTTATCTTCTTAACGTACTTGGTTTCACCTTATTCTGATGTCACATGAAGGAGTTATGGTCATTTTCGTGAGACCCTCCCATGCAGTGAAGCCCCACGGGCACCTATACGGGCAGTGGTGTCTTGTACAGACCGTGTAAGGTGTATTAAGTTGGAAAAGGCTATTTTTGGACTAATGCATGGGGCACGACAAGTGGCATGTGACATTTGTCTTGCCACTGGCCGTGTGGCTGATCGTGGGGTGAGTACAAGAGAGGAATAATAGGCGTTTGGGGGAGTTTTCTTGCTAAGTGTTATGCCACGCCCCTCACCATGACCCGTGTCATGGTGCACAACCCATGGTTCTTGGAATGTAGTTTGGGCAACATTTTCTAGCACCATGTATGGTGCCTCGAGCTTCCACACGAGCCGTGAGGCTCCACACGAATCGTGGAGGCCTCCGTGGTTGCGACGAGACGTCTTTTTCTAATCGATTTCCAACTTCATTTTTTAGACCAAGTACCTCATAATGGGCACTCCACACGACCTTCAGAGTACCACAAGGCCTGTGGGACCTTCCATGGGGCACTGGTTTGCCAAATTTTTCATCCGTTCACTAATGGCATTTTCATAAATACTAATTACTCTGATGCCCTTTTAGACTTCCAATGCTATCATAACCTTCCTAAAAGACCTAAACAATATTCCAAAGGATAAAACTCACTACTCGTATCTCAATCACACTCCCAAATCCTCTCAAGGGCCTCCATTAAGCTCCAATTCGATTTCAAGGAAACCCAAGAACAAGTTTGGATTCCAAGACTCACTTCCAAGCTTCCATTCTTTCTCAACTCTATTTCAAGGAACTTAAAGTCTAAGGTTTTTGGGTTGATCTTTGAATTCCTTTCTATCAAGGAGACCCAAATTTATTTTTAAGCGATCTCATGGATTTCTAGCTACTTTAAATTGGGATTTGGAAGATTATGAGACCTAAAATTCTAATTATGCATGGGTAGTATCTATCTGATGATTTTAATGTGATCTAAACTATTACATATGAATTTTCTTTGGGTTTATGGAATTTCAAATATGAATGTCCCCTTTAAGACTTCTAAATGCATGGGTGATTACAATATGAATTTAAATGTGGATTTAATTGTGTTTTCGATTGAATTTCATATGATGTTAATTTTAGAATGAATCTTAATTACCTATGCCATTCTCTCATTGTTCATAGCTTATGCATTCATATACATGGATTATTTTGAGAAATTATGTTATGGGCTAATCCCAATTATGTTTTATGATATGAGTTTTGATAAAATGTTGGTTATGGAAATATTATGATCATATATATGTCTTTGCTTTTGGCTCTTTGAGTATTTTGGATGCTTGCACCATTTTTTATAAGAATGGACCATTCCATGCATGAGTATAAAGACTATAAAATTATGTTTTGGCCTTTAAGCCTAAAAATGCATTGAGATGGTTTTGGAAATGATTTACGTCATTTAGAAGTATGTGTATGTGTATATATATATATATATGTGTGTGTGTGTGTGTGTATACGTATACCTATTCTAGTGGGATGCTGACTTAGCGTCGATGGATTGGGAGCGTTAGGGCTATCCCCAAGGGCCCTCTCCTTTTCCTTGAACTATGTGCCTAGCATAGGTTTCCAATCTGAAGAGGGAGTTGTCCTGTAGGGAGAAGGAATGATTTGAGTTGTGATTTGTGAAAATTCTATCTGAAGAGGGAGTTCTTTCGTAAGGAAGGTTACTTTATATGAAGAGGGAGTTGTCCCATAAGGTGAAGTGTCGTCTACCCTTGGCAAGTAGATCACTTCTTTACCGATGAGTGGATTTGATCGGGATTCCAAGTAATGGCCGCTTGGTCTTCCTTATGTCGATTGAGGTCACATACCCAATATATATATAAGTGCATCATTTGCATTTCATGCATCATGACTTCATACCATCTCGTATATTACATTCTTTGATATTCAAATCTTTCTATATTATGTGCCTTGTCATCCAGCGTTGATATATAGGTTTTGGTAAGTTACACCCCGCATTGCACCCCACATATTTAGTACATTCAAACGCATACTCTATGCCTACATGATGATACCATGTAGGAATCGAAGATCCTATTGATTCTCATCTGGATAGACAGATTATTCAAGTTAGCTTTTGGTGAGTCCTCATGTCCGGGGACAATATCTATCTTCTTTCATGCTTATGTTCAAATTACATCTTGTATATTTTGGAATACTTATGACTTTGAGGGTGAGCCTAATTGTTTGTCTTGCCCTCGCTAAGTTCTATATCTAGAGGTGTTATTGGACAAGTTATGTATTACGCTTGAGGTTTGACTCATTTATGTTATTCAAGTGTTTAACTCTTTACCTTAGACCCGATTCCCCTTGTTTATGCTTATCTCTTATTGTCATTTTAATTGCTTCCACCACCAAGGATGTGTAATAATCTGCTATGAGGCTTGTTTGGGTTCCTTCAGGTCCCCCATTCGCCGGTCACATCTAGGCCCTATGTTCGGGGTGTGACAAAGATGGTATCAGAGCACTAGGTTGTTAGATCCTCAGAGTCCAACACACTATGTTGATTAGAGTCTTATTTATGGTTGTGTTGTGCACCACAACTATGAATAGAAGGCTTTGAGGTATCCTAGGAAATGTTTCACTTCTTTATGATCTATGTCGTGTGATAGAGTAAGGTCCCATAAGGCTTGTTGGTAATCCCTAACTGTTACATTTCAGGATATGTATCAAGCTACTTAAGATGGCAATATGTTGAATGCAGAGGTTAGTAATGCTCTATGGGTAATGGCCAAAGCGGTGACAACATTGACAACTCAGCTCAATTTACAAGTGGGTAAGGAGAGGTAATGAGGCCAAGAGGGCTCATGTTAAGGGTAAGTTCCAAGGTTCCAAGGAGAGAGATAGGGTGGTGTGGTGCCTTATGTTAGGTGTCCAAAATATGGTAGATGCCATGATGGCCCATGCTTAAAGAAAACCAATGCTTGTTATGGTTGTGGAGGGGAGGGTCACAAGATAATAGATTGTCCTCATAGGCATAAAAAGGGTAAAAGAGGTGATGAAGGGGTGGAAGGGTTTTGATGCCGAAAGTGTGGGAAGGGCCATGGAGGCCTATGTTTGGAGAAGTGTAATGCTTGCTTGGGTTATGGCGGATTTGAGCGCAAAGTTAATGGTTGTTTTTTTGCTCAACGAGAAGGAGGTGATGGTGGGATGACTAATCCCAAGTGTCGAGGGTGTGGAAAGAACCATGGTGGTCCATGCTTGAGGAGGACCAATGCTTGTTATGGATGTAGTAAAGTGGGTCACAGGCTAGTTGATTGTCCATATGTTCTAAGGAAGTGTAAGGGTGGTCGACCTTTAGATAGAGGTGGTCATGATGATCAAATGGCTAAAGGAGGGGATGATGTGCCCGATGCTATTACCGGTAAGTTAAAGTTTCCTTGGCTTTGATGTGCATGCATTCTTAGGCCCGATGTGCCACTACTTCTTCTCTATTCTTTTGTGTCCAAGTTGTTGTGTGGACCTTGGTTGTCTATCCTTTCTGTTGAGTATATGGTTGCTAGGATGTTCATAGGTGTTGATACGGGTTTGTATTGCGTTAGGTCTTTTCTTGTGATCTTGGTTTGACTTAGCTTGTTCGATTAAGGGTCTTGGGGTAGTTTGGGTTACTTGCATGACATGTTTCTAATGAGTGTAGAACCTGTAAGGTTTTAACATGATGGGTAGGGATGGTCAATCGATTTGATAAACTACAATAGGTTAGTCACTTCTCTAAGGTTGATTTGAGATTCGGGTTTCATTCCCAAGCATGTATGAGGATACATGATATCCCTAAGTGTCCTTCGGGACTAGGAATGAGCATTTTGAATATTGTTAGTGTTGTTTGGTGGGCTTATGCACCGATTGTGTTTATGGGTTTCATGAATAGGGTCCTAAAGTACTACCTTGGTATATTTGTGGTGGCCTCTAGCAATGGAGTATTGAATTATTTATACCTTATGAATCACTTGGGGGTAGTGTTGCAAGTCTTGGGAGATGAGAGGTTGTTTGCTAAATACGATAGGTGTGAATTAAGGATAACAAGAAAGTGGTTAATTAGAACTCCTTAAGGATTGTGATATGAGTGTGCGACATTTCCCCGTTGAGTCCAATGTTATGGTTGATTCTCTAAGTGGGGTGTCTAGGGGTAGCCTAGCATATGTCGATAATGGCGATAAAGAGGTGACTAGTGGGATCCATCGGTTGGTTAGATTGGAAGTTAGGTTGAGGAAAGTTGAGAA
>JAABOM020118187.1:0-23002 GCA_011800125.2 Solanum clarkiae | reverse complement strand
GAGTTTTATCACGCCTATTTTTGGGTCATGAAAGTTGGTATCAGAGCCTAGGTTCATAGGTCTCACGTGGATACAAGATGAGTCTAAGTAGAGTCTCAAGGATCGGTATGGAGACATCTGTACTTATCTTTGAGAGGCTATGGAGACTGTTAGGAAACTTTCCTTTATTTATTCTCTCTTATTGTGCGTGGATATGTTCGTTGGTATTGAGTTATGCTCGTGTTCATTTGACGAAATAGCAAGAGTGATGACTGATTGAGGTTTATAGTTTGAGATATGTATCCATTAGGTAACTAGTGAAGGGATGAGTCGATGGCCATAAGCATGATGAAAAAGTCGAAAGCATTCTACGATTGTCATGATGAGATCAGATATATATATATAAAGAGAGTTAGTGTTAGAATGTGTTAGAGCATGACCCAAACTAGAAGGAAACATATGTTGATGTGTTTTAGTATTAATATTATTGATGGTGAAGTGTAGCTTTTAAAGAAGGGAAAAGAGTGCTTTTTATGTGATAGGTCAAAATTAGGCTTAGGATTGTATGTGAGAGTTAGAGATTAATAGAGTTATAACCTTAGCCAGATAAGGAGGTATAGTGAATGGGTGAGTGGTACATGAGTTGTGAAGAGGGAATGTGTTGATTGATTACTTGCTATGAGATTTTAGTAGCATTATGTTCCCTAAATTTTTACGTAGTAATTGCAAGTCGGCATTAGAGATGTACGTGATGGATGCACATGTTAGTGCTAGACCTTAATCTTGAATTTTTGAGGAGTAATGTTAAAGAGGAGATAGCATGATGATAGTGATAGTCTTTATTGGAGATTTGACCTGAGTCTTACCGTAGTGCGTGTTCAATTATAAAGATGTTGGCTGGCAAGGAGCATGGTGCTAGAAGTAGAGTAGAAGTATCCCCTAAATGGAGATAGTAAATTAAGGAAGAAGCACTTGGAAAGAGGAGGCTTAAGAGGGTTAGGATATGTAACCATGATTGTGTACAAATGGGTGAAGCTCTAAGTTATGACTATTATGAGAATCTGAATAGTATATTTGAGTTGTTGATATGAAGTAGGCTGATGTAAGTAATCTTTGTCATCACAAGAAGCTAAGCGATTGGGGTGTATGAATAGATGATGATTAGTTCTCTCTAATAGTCTAAGTCTTATACAAATAAGTTTATGAGAGCACAGTAGTTGAGCATTAGTAGGCAAAAAAAAATTAGAGAAAAAAGAAGTTAGAGTGTAGTAATTGTGGAAAGTGATCATGTACGCCACTAAGAGTAGCAAAGAGAGAGAGAGAGAGAGAGAGAGAGAGAGAGAGTTCTATAGAGACATAAGGAAGCTAAGAGTGATATCGTTGAAAGGAGTCTGAGTGGCTTGTTATATGTATTTGACTATAGAATAACAGAAGGGTTTAAGATGCATATTCTTGTGGATAGTGATTCCTTGACCGTGTGAAGGTATATGCTTATAGCCTAGTAAAGGAAATTGATTAACAAATTTAGAGAGAGGACCTTGAGAGTTAAGGAAGAGATGATGATGTGAGGAATCGAAGTAGGTCTTGAGTTTTTGGATTGTGATAGGCTGATCAAAATGAGATATCAATTCTTTTTCACCTCATATAGTCCTTATACTTCAGTTGAGATAACATTCCATTCTCTTCGGGTGTATGAATGTTCGTACCTATGGCTTAGTCCCATGCACATAATGTTGCTTCTCGATCATGCCGAGTTTTCGGGATGAGAAGCGATGAATTCATTCATTAATCTTGATCTTATGTCTATGAATCCAAGACTTTCTAGTCCCATGTTGAATGTGATGTTACTTGAAAAAGCTTGGCATCACAACTGAAGCGCTCAACGAAAGTTGTTTGTTGATACAAGGATTCAATCAAGGGGGAAGAGGTCTATAGGCTTAATTAAGCTAGAAGTTCTTATGGATGATTTGCGGTCAGTGCATGGATGTATGTGATTAATGTAAAGACTTCATATAATATATTGATAGGAAGGCCTTAGGTGCACTAGACCAAAACTGTATCGTCTTCTTACTATCAATGGTTGGAGTATCTCGAAGATGGAATTGAAAGGAAAATGGTTGCTGACCATAATCTTTTCACCGAAGTTGAGTCACATTTTGCCAATGCAAAGTTCTATTTGAAGTGTTATGTTGTTAAAAGGTTAAATCTTGATGGTTTCAAACCGACCAAGTCTGATAAGCTTAAAGGTGAAACCATTAATGCAACCATTGAAAGGGGCAAAGTTGATATTGGGGAGCCAAGTACTTGTCTAAATAAGGGGAAGACCATACCCTCGAAATGAAACCAGCCTCTACATTCTATTATGTACCAAAAGTTAAAAAAGAGGGGGATCAATCATCTGATGTACAAGAGAACATACTGGGAGGGTTGACGCTTCCTATCAAACGAATCGATGCAATAAACTTATTTTCAAAGTTTTTGGGAAATGTTGTGGCTCAAAATCCGCCGTAAGATATATCACTCCCTATAAAATGTACAGAAGGATTGGATCCAAATACTTACAAGTTACTTGCAAAGGATGGGTACAACCCTGATGAGCTATCTAGGCTAGGGAAACTCCCATCAGAAGGCACAACCAGGAAAGCATACGAACATTTAGGCTATAGCCATCCACCACCGGTTCGCATCTCCATAAGAAGGGCAACAACTAACTATATAAATATAGAAGATGAATGTGCTTCTTCTACTAAACGACATTCTATCTTTGATCAACTTGGTAAACCTGCTGCAAGAACTTCTGCGTTCGAGAGGTTAAGTCTATTGAAGAAGAAGAATAACAAGCATCAGAGAAGTGACCTAAAAGTAATGACACTTCCTTTACTTATGAATCTAAAAGGATTTTAAAAGCATAATTCCTTCTAGAATAAAGCAATGAGTGGAACTTGTAGTTTCAAGTAAAGAGGTACTAAAGATGAAGGCTCATACTATGATTTACACCAAAGAGCATGAGGAAGATGAAGAAGGCGTAGGCTCCTTATGTCATATTACAACTCAGATGGAGAACGATACATCATGTCAACTAAGTATTGATGAATAATTAGGAGGTATTGTCTGGCTCTATCGTATATCTATCAATGACAATGATTCACTGAAGAGGAGGATGATGGAGACGCCCCACCAAAATTTAAAGAAGGAATGAAGACCATGATGGATCCCTTAAAAAAAGTAAACTTTGGCACTAATGAAGACCCAAGGCCAACTTATTGAGTTCTTTCGAAGAAGCTGATGAAGAAATGGCTCAAAAAATATAGAGATGTATTCACTTGTAGATGTAAATAAATGCCTGGATTGAAATCCCAAAATAATGGTCCATCAATTAGCTGTCAAGTACGACGCTCGCCCTGTAAAGCAGGGTCAAAGATGCTTCAGGCCAGATTTTGTTCCATTGTTCGAGAAATAAGTTAACAAACTCATTGAGCAGGCTTCATTCGCGATGTTAAATACCCTATGTGGATTTAAAGCATTGCTCCCGTGAGGAAGAAGAATGGCCAAATTCGATTTTGTGTTAACTTCAGAGATCTCAACATTGCATGCCCTAAAGATGAATTCCCACTCCCCATTCCAGAGCTAATGATTGATGATACAACTAGTTATGAGGCAATGTTGTTCATGGATGGCTTTTATATTTATAACCAAATTCGCATGTCACCAAAGGATGAAGAACTCATGGCGTTTCGTACACCTAAAGGCATCTATTACTACAAGGTGATGCCTTTTGGTTTGAAAAATGATGATTCCACATATCAAAGGGCTATATGAAATATATTTGATGATTTACTCTACAAAAATGTCGAGTGTTATGTTGATGACTTGGTGGTGAAGTAAAAAAGGAGAAGCGACCATTTGAAAGACTTGAGAATGGTATTTGACTTGCATCAAAGATATCAACGGAAGATGAATCCATTAAAATGTGCCTTTGGGATTACTTCTGGAAAGTTTCTTGGATTCATTATACGACATCGAGGAATTGAGATTGATCAAGCCAAAGTTGATGTAATTTTGAAGATGCTCGAGCCTCGAAATATTCATGAGTTGAAAAGTCTTCAATGTAAATTAGCCTACTAAGGAGATTCATCTCGAATCTAGCTGGAAAATGCCAACCATTAAGTTATCTCATGGAGAAAGGTGTCCTTTTTAAATGGGATTAAATATGTAGCAAAGTCTTTGAAAGTATCAAAGCAATTCTGGCAAAACCTCCAGTCCTAGCAGCTCCTATACCTGGAAAACCATTGGTACTTTACATTGCTACACAAGAAAGGTCCCTGAGATCCTTACTAGCTCAAAAGAATAATGAAGGCAAAGAAAATGCCTTTTATTACTTGAGCAGAATGATGACACCAAATGATCTTAACTATTCACTAATCGAGAAGTTGTGTTTGGCACTGGTCTTTTCGATTCAAAAGATTAAGCACTATTTTCAAGCTCACATTGTCCAACTTATTTCTAGACCAAATCCAATCAAATTTATTATGTAGAAACCAGTCCTTAGGAACCGACTAGTAAGGTGGTACCTTTAGTTCCAACAATTTAAGATTGCGTACATCCCTCAATAGGCCATGAAGGTACAAGAATTAGTGGACTTTTTGGCTGACCATCCTATACCAGATGATTAGGAATTAACTGATGAGCTTTCTGAGAAAGATGCAATGGCCATCGAAATCCAACGTCCTTGGAAAATGTACTTTGATGATGATGCACATTATGGTGGAGCTGGTGCAGGCATAGTGTATATCACCTCACAAGGAGAATTCTTTACCATTCTTATTCACGTTGATACAACATTGCTCCAACAATGTCGTAGAGTATCAAGCACTAATGCTTCGACTCAAAATGACCGTTGACATGAAGTAATTGTAGTTGCAAGTTTATGATGATTCTCAATTGGTGATTAAACAACTCTTGGGAACCTATGAGCTCAAGAAGCCTAAATTGCTCCCATATAACTATTATTCCCAAAAGTTGATAGAATGGCTTGGAGATGTGACCCTCCAACATGTGGCAAGAAAGAAAAATAAAACAACTGATGCCTTAGCTGCTCTAGCCTCACCTCTGGCTCTTCCTAATCAGACGCAAGTTACTATCTGCCAAAAATAGATAGTACCACCATTGGATGAAGACAAACATATGGAGAATAAGCTTGAGCATGTTGTCGTAGTTTTCAAATCCAATAAAGAGGACTGGAGACAAGCTATCATCGATCACTTATGTTATGGGATACTCCAAGAAGATGCCAAATGAAGGACCGACATTCACCGTTGAGCACCTCTTTTTCTCTACTACAAGGACACTTGTATAGGAGATCATTTAAGGGAATGTTCTTGTGGTGTTTGGGGGAGGAACAAGTGGCTCAAGCTTTGAAAGAGGAGCATCAAAGAGTATGTGGATCATATAAGTCTGGACCAAAGCTTTACTTTCACATAAAACAAATGTGGTATTATTGGCCAACCATGGTGAAAGATTACTTGGGTTATGCTCGAAGGTGAAAAACTTGTCAATTCCATGCGAACTTAATGCATTAACTGCTTGAAGTTTTACACCCAACTATCGCATCTTGGCCATTTGATGCTTGGGGACTGGATGTCGTTGGACCTTTACCAAAATCATCTGCTGGGTACTTATACACCTTGGCTGAGACAGATTACTTCTCAAAATTGGCTGAAGCTGTAGCTCTTAATGTCACGACCCAAGCCTAGGGCGTAGATGTGACATGGCACATAGGGAACCCGAAGGGACCCCAAGAGAGCCTCTTAGCACATCATTACACATCCTTGGTCACAGAAGCAATTAAGTAACAACAATAAGAGTAGTAAAAAAGGAATAAGGGACTAAGGAAAATTCTTCATATCACAAGAACATAGTAAGATCAATAGAGTATAGCATGAATACAACATAAAGTTCCAACAACACCTCTACTACATAGATAAGAGCGGGGGACGAGGACAAACAACTAGGATCACCCCTTTTAGTTATAAGCATACATCAATAAGAGAGTCTTAATACATAACATAGAATCATAGACTTCGTCCCCGATATAGAGGACTCACCAACTAGCTTGAGAGACAATCGTACTAGCCATATGGAGGAGGAGGATGATCAAGCAGAGCTCTGGTTCCTACATGGTAACATCGTGTAGGCATAGAGTATGCGTTAGTACATTTGAATGTACTAAGTATGTAGGATGCAGTGCAATAAGAGATAAGCATCATAGTTAAAATGCATAATGATGAACAATAGATAGCACAACAGCAATAAGACATGTATGATCAATGCTTAAGTAAAACATACTTACATATAACATAATACATGTGTAAGAAGAGACCATCATCATATTATTGGTGGATCATCTCATCCTACCACCCATGGTGATTGAGGTACAAACTCCTCAACTGGTTATCAAGGTACAAACCCCTTGATTGGTTGGTAGATCATCACACCCTACCACCTATGGTGATTGAGGTACAGACCCCTCAACCAGGTTATCAAGGTACAAACCCCTCGACATGGTTAGTGGACCGTCGTACCTCACCACTCATGGTGATTGAGATAGAAAACCCTCAACTCGGTTACCCAGCACACAACCCCCGAGTAGGGCATGGTCACTTTCCAACACTAATAGGAGAATATCACACACACACACGCACGCACACACACACACATGCACGCACACATACACACACACACACATACACACACACACATATATATATATATATATGTTCTATTCATCATCATAAAGCCATTCGACTCATAAGACATGCATTGGACCTTCAACTCAAGAAATCCTAACTGGACATTCTATCGAATACTTGATGGGTGTGCAATGCTAGTGTAAAATCATGCAACTAAAGAGTGCAATCATGCTAGAAAATTTAGTGTAGAACCATGAATAGATGCTTCGTAAAACCCTCAAGCAATATACATCAAAACCCTTCATCAAATCTCACTATACATCTTATATTTATAGCCCAAATATGCTAAAACAATCACAATTTCGTGAAACCCCAACAAAGTGTGTAGTGAAATTCATAATAAATAAGATCCATTAGTAAATCAACTTAGGCGATGCAAATTTTAGGTAAAATAAAGCTTGGACATCATGGATGAAAGGAATTCATGAAAGGTACCCACATAACTTGACATTTGGAGAATCCTTGAAGAAGATTGGAGATGGACACTTGAAGCTTGAATGGGAACCTTAAGATCCGGATGAGTTTTGGGACTTTAAATTTGGAGGTGAAATATTATCTAAGTGTTTGAGAGAGTATTTGGGAATGTCTTGAATGATATGAGGGTGAAATAAGGCTAAGTATAGGTATTTTTACGCATGGGAACACTTAGGCCTAAGACCCAAAGGCCTTGGACTGACTCAACAAAATTGGGCAAAAATAACATAGTAGTACACCCTTGGCACGTCGTGCTAGGGGCGTGGATGCACACTGGAAATCACATTTTTGCGATTTTCAAATTTTACTACGGTTACTCTCAAATTGGGGTTAGACCTAATTCCCACTTAATTTGACCTCCTGAACAAGAATATGAAGTCGAATTTTGGATATCACACATAAATTTTGAGATACATGGAAATTACGATTCAGGGCACTTTAGAGGCACATTTTCGGGCACTTTTTGGGGTTGTTTCACTTAAAGAAGTCAAGACGAAGAATGTTGCAAACTTCATTCTAGTAAACAATTATCTACTGATTTAGCATTCCACGATACATAATAATGGACAATGGGAAGCCATTTGATAATAAGTTGATGCATAAGATATGCGATCTCTTTGTCTTCAAGCATAACAAATCTTATATATACCATGCTTCCACCAATGGTCTAACCAAAGCATTCAATAAAACTCTATGTAATCTATTGAAAAAGTGGTCTCTAAGTCCAAATGAGACTGGCATGAAAGAATAGAAGAAGCCTTGTGGGCATATAGGATGACATATCACACACCAACTCAAACAAACCCATATTCGCATGCTTTTGGAGTTGAAGCAGTCCTACCACTTGAGCAACAAATACTATCGTTGAGATTGGATATCCAAGAAGGGCTCACTGAGGAAGAAAATGCTCGACTATGTCTTTCCGAGATAGAAGCACTTGATGGAAAGGGGTTAGAAGCCTAACAAAATCTTGAATGTTATCAAGCTCGTTTGTCTTGTGCTTTTAATAAAAAGCTTTGCTCGAGGTGTTGTCATGTTGGGGACCAAATTCTTGCAGTAAGAAATCCCATTATCACTTCACATAAGTCTGGGGGAAAATTCACCTCGAAGTGAGATGGACCATATGTAGTACAAGAAGTATACTAAAATGGTGCTTATATGCCTTTCGAGGCAGATGGCATAAGGATTGGTCCTATAAATGAAAAATTTCTTAAGAGGTACTATTCTTAAGGCAAATGATACTCCTTGAACTACGAGTATAAAAATGTATGATACTTCTGGCTTGCAAGAGTATAAACTATGTATGACACCCCAAAATAATATGTTCACTAGGTTAAAAATCTCGAAAGAGGCGCCTTAGGAAAAATTAGGACTAAAAAAACACTCCCCTAGGACTACGTTATGACTTGATCCTCTTCATTGAGGTACGTGGGTGCTTGAAATTATATTTAGAGTTCAGTTGCATGAGTTTTTATTTATGTTTCCATCCCAGTAGGTGAGTCATTGCTGGTAAATCAGGTATATTGGGGTTGCATATGACTTTTATGGGGGGAGATACTATTGCTGACTTGGTATTATTGGATATAGTTGACTTCGATATGACCTTGGGCATTATGAGTTCATGGTAATGTTGTTTGAGTTGACTACTCTCCTAGCTACCTTTTTGGAGTTGATGAATCCTATTTCCAATTATGTTTATAGATGATATCTTGGTTTATTCCAATTATGAAGTCGATCATGTTCAACACTTGAGGACCATACTTTAGAGATTAAGAGAAGAAAAGTTGTATGTAAAGTTCTCAAAGTATGAGTATTGGCTTGAGTTACTGGCATTCCTTGGGCACTGACAAAGGATGGTATTATGGTAGACTCAACCAAGGTAGCCACTGTTGGTGAGTGGGCTAGACCTACTTCTGTGATTAATATTCACAGTTTCATTGCTTTAGGGGGATGTTATCGATGATTTGTTCAAGGATTCTCCGCTATAGCATCCCCGTTGACAAGATGGACTCAAAAGGATGTGGCATTTCAGTGGTTTGAGGAGTGTGAGGCGAGCTTCCAAAAGCTCAAGGATTTGTTGACTGTTGCACCGATTTTTGCTTTACTCAAGGAGGGAGTGGTATGCATGGTATATTGTGATGCTTCTGGTTTGGTTTTTGGGTGTTGTATTGACGCAAAGAGGGAAGGTGATAGCCTATGCTTCTAGACAACTGAAGGTGCATGAGAGAAACTACCCTACCTATGACTTAGAATTAGTTTTCATCATGTTTGGGTTGAAGTTGTGGTGGTAGATGGCTTGGAGCCAAAAGGCTGCTAGTATAGGGACTTTGTCATTCTTGACGGCTGAGGAGAGGCCTTTAGCTTTGGAGGATCATTTGCTTGCTAGACAGATAGTTTATTTAGATATTCCCCTCAGAGTATTTTGGCCTTTGTTGAGGCTAGATCTTCCTTACATGATCAAAGATGTATTCATCAGTTTGAGGATCCATGGTTATGCTTGATTCATAACAAAATGTTAAGATGTGAAGCCAAGACAGCTATTATTAATTCTGATGGTGTTATTAGGATAAATGGTAGAGTTTGTGTGCCTAAAGTGGGAGATTGAGTAAGATTGAAATTATAGGAGACCCATTATGCTAGATGTACCATATATCTGATTGTGGCAAAGATTTACTATGATTTAAACCATTATTATTGGTGGATCCGGATGACAAAAGATATAGCCGAGTTCATGGAAAGAGTTTGAATTGCCAACAAGTCAAGTTTGAGCATCAAAAGCATGATAGACTGATGCGGAGAATGCCCAGTCCCAAATGGAAATGTGAGCGAGCAACTATGGATCTTGTTATAGGTTTACCCATGGCCTATTTGATTCAGTTTAGGGTGATCATAGATCAGTTAACCAAGTCAGCTCACCTCTTACCGATGAAGACTAGGTATAGTGAGGAGTAGTTGGCTAGGTTGTATATTTGGGACATTATCAGATCAAAATAGAGTGCTAGTGCCTATAGTATCAGATAGAGGAATAATGTTTACTTCCCACTTTTGGTAGGCTCTACGGCGTGGTTTAGGTACCCGATTGGATTTGTGTTCAACTTTTAACCACCAGAGGGACGGTCAATCTGAGTGCACAATTCAGGTGTTAGAGGACATGCTTTGGGCCTCTGTGATGGATTTTGGGCCCCGGTTGGACTGGTACTCTCCATTGGTAGAGTGTGCATGTAATAATAGTTATCACTTTAGTATTCAGATGACACCATTTGCGGCTTTGTATGGCTATAATTGTAGATTGTCGATCGAATTGTTTGACTCAGGTTCAATAAATGTGTTGAGTGCGGATTACTCAAAGGTACCATGGATCAGGTTCATTTGATTTATGATAGGCTATTGAAAGCTCAAACTCGCCAAGAGTTACATTGATCGGAGGACTAGCCCTTTTGAGTTCTCTGCGGGTGATAGTGATCGGCTGAAAGTTGCACCCATAAATGGTGTGATGAGATGCGGGAAGAGGGGAAAGCTCAGTCCTAGATCTACTGGTCCATTTTATATTTTGAGGAAAGTTGGTGAGGTGGCCTACGAGTTGGCCTTACCACCTAGATTATCAGCTTTTTATCCTATTTTTTATGTTTTCACGCTCCGTTGGTACATTCCTGATGAGTCCCATGTGATTTCTTATGATTTACTTGAGTTGGGTCTAGACTTGCCTTATGTGGAGGAGCCAGGAGCTATATTGGACAGACAGATCTAGAGATTGAGATCCAAAGATATACCTTCAGTGAAGGTTATGTGGTGACACGTTTCTATTAATGAGGTTACTAAGGAGTTGGAGTCGGATATACGACCAGATATCCTAGCCTTTTTGAGGTTTCAGGTACTTCATTTTCCTTTATATTCGAGGATGAACATTATTTTTAATGGTGCATGATGTAATGACCTAACTGGCCATTTTTAAGTTTACTTATGAAAATTACTATTTTACCCTTTCATAAGTTGCTTTGGTCCTATTTTGAACTATCTCTATTGCTGAAACTGAAATCCTATGTCTTAAAAGTTAAAAATATGGGTTTTAGCACTTTCGGAAGCTTAAGTTGTTAACAAAGTGAGTTTTTGTACCATTTTGAGCTTAGAGTGTCGGATCGGTGATCCGCTCGATTCCATTAGCTCTGAAATGTCAAAACTGCTCTGTAAAAAGTTACAAAAATGAATTCAGAGTTAAAATGGGTCTTTAGACCCAAAGTTACATTTTTAGTTATTTCAATAACCAAAGATTGACTTTGGTAAACATTTGGAGTTTGGAAGCTCGAATAAGAATTTCAATAGTTGCAGCAGTTTTGGATGGTAAAACTAATGGTAGAAATGGTCCCCACATAATTCTTGGAATTGCCGATGGCAGTTTTGGTATTTTGAGTTTTAAACTAGTTTATTTGGCTTGGATTGGTAAATGTGCCATGGTGACCTCGGAATTGAATAATTATTATTTTGTTGAGTCCAGATTTCCCTTTTTGGTATGGATGCATATATGGTTTGTGAAATTCTGTCATCCAATTAGTTTTGAATGCCTATTATGAGTTTTATTGTAGTATATTTTGCTAGTGCAAAGGAATATCTGGTGCTGGCTCATCTCTTCTCCGCGTTTGCGGAGGTATGGGTATTATTATCCTCCTCATTCACGGAGGATCGATCCGTGTTTGCAGGGGTACGTGTCATAAGACATCATAGGCCCTTCAATTTCTCAAGAAACCATAACCGGACATTTTATCAAACACTTAGACGATGTGTAGTGCTAGTGTAAAACCATGCAATTAAAGTGTGAAATCAAGCAAGAAAATTCAATGAAAAGCCTTCAATAGATACTTGGTAATACCCTCAAACAATATGCATCAAAACCCTTCATCAAATCTTACAATAAGTCTTAGATTCATAGATCAAAATATAGTAAAACGGTCATAATTTCATAAGCCCAACATAATGTGTTGTGATTTTCATAATTAAGTTGTATATCCAGATATGCCATTATTGTACTACCTACTGAAGAGGAGCAGATTAGCTATTTTACTTGATATTTGAGTATTAGCTTTGGATTGAGCCCAGTCGCTGGTTATAGGAGGTTGATCCTTCATAGACATTGTTAATCATGCTTGTATTATTGAGCAATTACATTGTGATGCCCATCAGGGAAGCAACAAGAAGGACTGCTTGGAGTGCTATTATAGTAGGACACGATCTAAATTCAAAAGGTAGTCTAATCAGTCCCAACTGAGGTAGTGATGTCGCCCAAGTTACACCTCCTTTTTAGAGAATAAAGCAGTCGCTATCAAGATATAGAACCTAACTAAGGTTAGGGTCGATTCCACAGGGGATACGTAGAATCAAGACAAATTCGCCAATATGCAATCCGAGTAGTTAACCGCCTCAATTCCCCAAAGAGGGGGTTTGCAATAAGAAAATAAACTAAACTAACTATCACGAGAGAAAAATTAATTACAGAGAGAAACTAGGGTATTGTGTTCTTGAATTAAAGCACATGTTCTCTCAAAGACCCTCTCACAATATTCTCTCCAAGAATATTAAGTCTCTGAGTACTTAACCTAGACTACACAAAACTGACTTGAATTGCTGAGAGCTTTCGAAAAATAACCTAAGACCTATTTATATTGAATTGAAAACAAGTCCTAAACAAAACTGGTTGCCAAACTCCACGAAAGCAATTTACAACCCGTAATGTCTTCTACGACTCGTAGTCAGGGTCTCGTAATTAGTTGCTGGAATTCTGGACTTCATATCTACAACACACTTTCACAACTCGTAAAGTGGTTTACAACCCGTAAAGGGGGTTTCATCTAATGAATTTCCTGCAAGTCCACTTCTCTTATCCTCAGGGCATGTAAGGTAGTTTACAACTTGTAAACTGCACCATGACTCATTTGTATGTTCGTAGACTTTAACTTTAGCAAATAGTCCCTCACTAGAAGTCCTCACGAAACCTATCTGTGACTCGTAGAAGGACTCGTATAACAACAAAAATCAGCAACTTCTGCAATTTTTCCACAAATCATGGCCAACCTATAATCCTAAAAATCTAAACATTTCATTATAGATTATGTTCCTTGTTGCAATTGCACCCCGTATACTAAGTGAATTCCAAGTACTAATGCATACTCTTCTACCTATATGATCTCGTTGTGTAGGGACTGAAGATCTTATTCATCCTCCTCCTCCACATGGCTAGATGGTTCATTCGAATATTGCTTGTGGTGAGTTCTCTATTTCGTGGAGAATATCCATTTACTTTCATGCTTAGAAAGAGCACCATTGCTGAGGAGACTACCCTGTAGGGTAAGGGTGGCCAGACTAAGCTACAAATCGGCGCTTATGCTCCTAGGTTGTCTTTGACCCCTTATATTAGAGTTTTTCTTGATTTTTGTGCGTTTAGGATAATGCACATCTTTTTCTATGGGGTGTGGATAGTTATGGGCCTCAGTGGACTCTGAATAGCTTATGCTCCATAACTACCCCAATATTTTATCTCGAGGTTTTCTTACATGTGTTTTTTTCCTCGTGGATATTTAATTTCCATTGAACCAGCACATTTAGGATGTTTAGATAATATATGTAGCATAGAGTACTAATACTTATTGCATATAACATGTTTTTGTATTTTGTTTTGAAAAATGATACTCACCAAAAATTTTTTTGATTAGCAGTTAGATGGCAACCATGCATGTCTAGGTGTTTGTCAATATCTGTTCTTAAAACTGATGGCAAGTTGAGATAAGAAGCATGATCTGTGACTGTTGTGTTGATAATGTATGTTGTACCATGTAAGGTAAGTTTATTTTGCTAGATTCATGTATATTTTTCTAATTCAAAACTTGCCTTGTTACTCTAAGATAGATCATAGATGGAATGGATTAGGAAAGGATCTTAAATCTTTGTTCATTAATTAGTCCACTTTTGGCCTAAAAGTTATCAACCAAATGATGATTCATCCCTTGTTCCAATATTTGAGCCTTATATGTACCAATTCTTTCAAAATATCTAATTTGCCTATCTTTGTCTAATCAGTGGACCACAACCTACCATTTTAAAGCCCTTTGAATAAGCTTTCTAACACACTTTGTTTCATCTCATTCCGTATTCAGAAGAAGGATTTATGCCAATTATCGTAAAACTCATTCGTGCAGAAAATGCAGATTTCCAGTGAGGCTATGCGAACCTGTGTTATGTTGGCCCTGTTTTTTTGATTTCGGTCCAAGATTTTCAAGTCTTGGTTCCAAGGTTTCCCATATATGTTTTTACCTATACTTAGCCTTAGTTCACCCTCATATCATTCTCAACATTTCCCAATATCCTCTCAAATACTCACACTCAAATTTCACCCTAAATTCAAGTCCCAAACCCAAGACCAATTTTAAGGATTTCATCAAGGATCTCATTCAAGCTTCAAGTGTCCATTAAAGTCTTCTTTAAGAACCTCTCAAAAGCTAAAGTTTTGTGGTGTTGAGCCATTGGGTCTTTCCATTAATGGTGCCTAAACCCTCTTTTGCTTAATATTGCATGATTTAAAGTGATTTTACATGTGGGTCTTGAATATTGAGAAATTTACTGGACAGTGATTTTAGTTTATGAAAGTATGGTGATTTTAGCATGTTTTGAGCTTCAAATCTTGGATCTAATTTTCAATTTGATGAGGGGTTTTGATATCAATGTCTCGGAGGTGTTGCAAGGTGTTGATTAAAGGCTTTACCACTGATTTTCCTGCATGATTTCATCTATAAATTTCATGCTCTTTTATCCCCATTATGCGCCCCCAAGGTGTTTGATGAAACGTCTGGTTATGGTTTCCTAAGGAATTGAAGTTCCAAAGCACAAGATATGATATGAAAGATGTTATGATGATGAAAGGAGATTATGTATATTTTTATTCCTACATGAGACATTGCATTAGAACCTATGCTGAATCCTATATTAAGTGTTACATAGACCATGCCCGATCCGAGGGGAAAATAGCCCGAGTAACCATGCAAGGGGTTAATACTTCATCACCATGGATGTTTGGGGTGTGACAATCATCAACCATGCGATGGTTTAATACCTCGTCACCATCGATGGCAGGGTGCGACCACCATCAACCATGCGAGGGGTTTATACTTCGTCACCATGGATAGAGGAGTACGACCACCATCAACCACCAAGGGGTTTATACCTTGGATAGCTTGCTTGGTCTTATTCTTTACATATGATATTCTATACAAGCATGATTTAATTAAGCATGTTTTACCTATGCATTGATCATACATATCATATTGCTATATTATGCCTATTGTCTATCGTTATTATGATGCCTATCTATTGTTGTATTGCATCCCATATACTAAGTACATTCAAACATACTAACACATACTCTTGCCTACATGATATCACCATGTAGGGAATGGAGCTCCTATTGATTCATCTTGTGGCTAGATGGATTGTTCAAGTTAGCCTTTGGTGAGTTCTCCATTCCGAGGACAAAGACTATTCTCTCACACTATGTATTATGATTCCCTTTACTTTATCATATACTTATGACTATAAGAATGATCCCGGTTGTATGTCTTGGCCTCACCATTATCTATTTAGTAGAGGTGTTGTTGGACAAAACTATGTATTTATGCTATGAGTTGATTCTATTATCTCTTGACTTTATGTTATGGCAAGTTCTCCCTTAGCCCCTTTTGCCCTTATTTCCATTCTTCAAATGTCATTTAATTGTTTCAGCGACCGAGGATGTGTAATGATATACTACGAGGCTTGTTTAAGGTTCATTCGGGTTCCCCATTCGCCAGCCACATCTAGGCTCTAGGCTTAGGTTGTGACAGGGACCCAATCAAGCCTTTTAACATACCATTACATATTCTTGGTCGCGGAAGCAATAACACAACAATAAGAGATAGTAAAAATAGAACAAGGGTGTAACATCCTACACCTTACAATACTAGTGTAATTCAAATTAAACATGACATGGTTTGGTCAAATTAGTGGTAATTTTTAGAAAAACAAGAAGTATATGCTAGTATATTGGTGCTGGAAAATCTGGACAGATTCTGTGCTGAAAGTTGCTGCACCTTTTTCTTTTATTTTGGTAATTTGTCTATAGTTTGTGAGTTGTATTATGAGGAGAACATGGTGTTCTTAACATGGTTTGAGTTCTAAACATCACCCTATGGTTGCTGCCCTAATTTTGGTTTCATTTAACAAGCGCGTTTTATTGTGTTATCTTAAGTGTCATGTAGGTTGGAACTTGCGGGCTTTTGTACATAAGGATGTTAGCTCACATCCTTCATAACTTCTTAAGTGTTGTTATAAGACTGTTTTAGGTCTGGTTATATGTGTAAATGTTTCTGGAAAAGTTTGGTTAAAGTTGGAATAGGTTTTGAGTTATCGACATCAAAAGGTAGCGAAGGAAGGTAACGTTATGCCGTCCATTTTCAGATTGGGTGGAATTGTGATGTGTTGTTCTTTGTGGGCTGTTGTAAGACTGTCATGTCATTGAAATAGGCTGTACATGATATGTAAATGCTAATGTGTATTAGAAAATACGATTAGGGATGAAAAAGTTAAAGGAATACGCACAGGTTTATAAACACCCGCTTGCTGCCCGTGTGTTGTTTTGTTATGTAATTGGGCTGCAAAGATGTGTATATTGGCTACTAATGCTAGTTTTATTCCTTACTATGTTGTAGATAATTATTTGGAGGAACAGAAGGTTATCTTGAGATAGTAACAAGGTCCGATCAAAAGGTACGTAAGGTTACTTGATTTCATATCACTTGGCATGAAACATAGATCTCTCCTTGGTACATAAAGGCATTGACCAACTCCGACACACTATTAACCATGTCTCTACTCTAGTATATGTTCATATGATTCCATACATAGTCACCTTCAAAACTGCATACATGTTTGGACACCAAGTTACATGAGTTCTCGTTACTAGATAAAGTTCATGAGTTGTCTATTTCATACGCATTTCATCATTTGTGTAATGTACTCTTTTCATTTTCATCTTGTCTTGTGTGATTATCCACATGTCACATGTTACATATATAGTCCTACAGCTCTAATATTATATCCACCAAAAGAATCATCTCAAAGGTAATAGAAAGATAAAGTATACAGTTTTTGATAGGTGGTAGTCCGAGGGGTGTAGATAGCACCTAGCCAGGAACGATCCTATTAACGGGAGTAGCCCGCGGGGCTGAGTATAACCTAGCCAGGGATGAACCCAATACAGTTCACCATTGATCAGTTGGTTATTTGTTTTACAGCTGTGCACAGATTATACAGTAAAGGCAAAGTATTATAAAGAACATAAAGTACATGATTCCATAGTGTAACTAAGGGTGGTCTATGATCTTCCATAGATGCGTGATTTCATTTGAGTTGTTACTTTATATATAGTATATCCTTCCTTACATACTCAGTACATTATCTCGTACTGACGTCCCTTACGTGGGACCTGTATTTCATGCTGTAGGTACAGGTGCTAGTAGATCTCCCCAGTAGGAGTACAGGATATTCAGCTACTGTCACCAAGCTCCAGGTTGCTTCGGAGCTTTGTATATGTCTAGAGCTTATGTGTTTTTATTGCATAGTTTGTTGAGGCGGGGCCTGTCCCGACCTTTATCAGATGTTTTTCTTTATTTAGTGTCTTTGTAGACTATGTAAATTAAAGTGCGATCATGTCTAGTACATTAAATACCGTGGCTCCAACGGCCTAGTCATATGTATTTCCTTTTGGCTAGTTATCACTGCTTATCTTCTTAAAGGCATGTCAAAGGTAGAAATCTCTTATAATACATATAGAAAACACATAGATAAAGGTTGGTTCTCCGGAGCCTTATCGGCAACGAGTGTCAGTCCGCCCTAACGGGACTTGGGGCATGACAGAAGTGGTATTAGAGCGGGTCGTCCTAGGGAGTCTACAAAGCCGTGTCTATGTAGAATCTTATTTATCGATGTGTTGTGCACCACATTCATAAGTAGGAGGATACGTGGAATTTAGGAATTGTTACTTTCTTTCCATTCTTTAGATCATGCCATAAAGTCAAGTGTAATAGGTATATTCTGTCTAATTCTAAATTGTCTTGTACAACAAGTATGCTGGAAACAAGGCAGAATAAAGGTAAAGGAAGGGAATGGAAGTGGTGGTTGGTATAGCCATCCAGGCGCGACAATGAGATGAGATTCGAGAGGAGTCTTTGTCACAGACATCTCCAACTCCTCTAGATCCTGATGAACCCGAGAGTGGTGAAACTCCCCTAGATCCACCTATTGATGCTACCATGCAAGATCTGAGAAATGCAAACCAATTATTAACCCGTATAGTTGCTGGTCATGGTCAAAGGCAGGAAGGTCCAGTCATGGACACCGGTGGTACAAATAGGGCAGCTGGCACAAGGATACGTGATTTCTTAATTTGGACCCCCCAACCTTCATTGGGTCAGATCCTAATGAAGATCCCCAAGACTTTATTGCTCAGATTCAGCGTACTTTAGATTGTATGCACGTGAGTGGTATAGAATCAGTCGAGTTAGTGACATATAGGTTGAAGAGTGTGGCTATATTGTGGTATGAAGCTTGGAAACAATCTAAGGGTATAGATGCACCTACAACTACCTGGAAAGAATTCAGAGAGGCATTTCTTGACCATTATTTTCCATTAGAGATCCGAGAGGCCCGTGCAGATCAGTTCCTGAATCTTCACCAAGGGAATATGAGTGTGAAGGAGAATAGCCTCCAATTTAATTCCCTGGCAAGGTATGCTCCTAATATAGTTACTACAATGGCAGACAGAGTTCAACGATATGTAAAAAGGTTGGATACGTATCCGATCAGAGACTGCACCATTGCTTCCTTGAACAAAGATATGGACATAGCGAGAATGCAGACTTTTGCACAAAAATTGGAGGATCAGAGGCAGAGGAGGACACAAGAGATAAAAAGGGGGCAGGCCAAAAGAGCCAGATCTATAGGGCAATTTACACCAACCTAAAGTGATCTCAGGCCTCAATTTTCTAATAGACTGCCTAGGACATCATCCTCCTACTGTACAGCCAGTGCTCCACCATAACTTCAAGGGTCTCAAAGTAATCAGTTGGGTCAACAAGATAAAGGGAAAGGTTCCTGGACAATGGGTTATTCGGTAGGCCAACAAATGATTCCTAGACAAAATGGTAAACAGTGTGGAAGAAGTCATCCAGGTATATGTCGTGTTGGGACAAATGTTTATTATTGGTGTAGTACGCCAGCTCACATGATAAGAGATTGCCCGAGAAGACGTATGAGTGGTATGGAACAACCTACTGGGTTAGCTATTGCATCATCATCATCAGTTCCTCCAACAGGTAGGGGTCAACAAGCACCTATGGGTCATGGTAGAGGTGTTAGAGGAACAACTAGATCTAGCGGGGTCCAGAATCGCACTTATGCACTGGGGAGTCAGCAGAATTTGGAAGCTTCACCTGATGTGGTCACAGGTACATTATCCATCTTTTCACATAATGTATATGCATTAATTGACCCTGGCTCAAAACTATCATACATCACTCCACTAGTTGCTGGGAAGCATAAGAGAACACCCAAATTATTAAACAAATTATTTGAAGTGTCTACACCAACCGGTGAATCTATTACAGCTAGAAGGGTTTATTATGACTGTGTAGTAACTGTTTATGACCGTGACACATTGACTGACCTTACTGAGTTAGAAATGGTGGAATTTGATATTATAATGTGTATGGATTGGTTAGCTTCTTATTATGCCACTGTGGATTGCCGAACTAAGAGAGTGTATTTCTACTATCCGAATGAGGCAGTTCTTGAATAGAAAGACAATGTTGGGGAACCAAAGGGAAAGTTTATCTCTTACTTTAAGGCCAGAAAGATGATATCCAAGGGGTATATATGTCATATAGTTACAGTAAGGGATATGGAGACAGAATCACCAACTCTCCAGTCAGTTCCAGTACTAAATGAATTTGTTGATGTGTTTCCTGAAGAACTCCCAGGCTTATCTCCTGAACGAGAAATAGATTTTGGTGTTGACATACTTCCGGGAACTCAACCTATTTCAATCCCTCTATATAGAATAGCCCCAACAAAATTGCGTGAATTAAACGAGCGGTTAAAAGATTTACTAGATAAGGATTTTATAAGACCCAGTGTGTTCCTCTTGGGGGTGCACCAGTGTTATTTGTATGCAAAAAAGATGTCACCTTGAGAATGTGTATCGACTATCGATAATTGAATAAGGTGACAATTAAGAATAAAAATCCCCTCCCTAGGATTGATGACTTATTTGATCAATTACAGGGTGTCAAATGCTTTTCAAAAATTGATTTGAGATCAGGTTATCACCAAGTGAGTGTGAAGGAGCAAGATATACCCAAGACAGCTTTTAGAATGCGCTATGGTCACTTTGAATTTCTTGTTATATCATTTGGACTAACTAATGCACCAGCAATTTTTATGGATCTGATGAACAGGGTATTCAAACCATTTTCGGATGTCTTTGTTATAGTATTTATAAATGACATTTTGGTATATTCAAAATCAAAAGAGGACCACGCAGATCACTTGCGACAGGTGCTACAGATTTTTCGTGATCGATAGTTATATGCAAATTTTCTAAATGTGAATTTTGGCTAAAGTCAGTGGCATTCTTGGGTCACATTGTGTCTGATGAGGGAATAGGGTTGATTCACAAAAGATAGAAGCTGTGAAGGACTGTCCAAGACCAACAACACCCATGGAAGTTTGGAGCTTCCTAGGCTTGGCAGGCTATTACAGGAGGTTTGTTGAAGGTTTTTCTTCTATTCCTACACCTCTAAGAAAGTTGACACATAAGGCAACCAAGTTCCAATGGAATGATGCTTGTGAAAGGAGCTTCTAGTAGCTGAAAAATAGGCTAACTTCTGTGCCTGTGCTAGTACTTCCAGAAGGTACTGAGGGGTATGCAGTGTATTGCGATATTTCAGGAGTTGGCTTAGGGTGTGTACTGACACAGAATGGTAGGGTAATTGCTTATGCATCCAGACAGCTATGACCACACGAGAAAAACTACCTAACACATAATCTTGAGCTAGCAGTGGTTGTGTTTGCTCATAAGAGCCACTATTTGTATGGGGTCCATGTTGACATATATACTGATCATAGGAGCCTGCAGTACATCTTTAAGCAGAAAGACCTAAACTTAATACAGCGAAGATAGCTAGATCTGATAAAGGATTATGACGTTGACATACTATACCATCCGGGGAAGGCAAATGTGGTAGCTGATGCCCTGAGTTGTAAGGCAATCATGAATACTGGTGATCCAACTGTGATAAGTCAAGGAATGACCAAAGATCTGCATCAGTTAGCTAATATGGGAGTTCGCCTTCTTGAAACTCCAAATGAAGGGGTTATTGTGCAGAATGCTGTAGAGTCTTCATTGCTAATAGAGGTGAAAGAAAAATAGTTTGAGGATCCTGTTCTACGATAGCTTAAGGAAAGGGTGAATCAGGGTACAATAAAAGGCTTTGACCTTGCACAAGATGGAGTACTTTACTACCAAAATAGATTATGTGTGCCTGATATCAATGGATCAAGAAAGAGAATAATGGAAGAAGCCCATCATTCCCGATATTCCATCCATCCAGGATCAACTAAGATGTACCATGATCTGAAGAGAATGTTTTGGTGGGGAGGCATGAAAAAGGACCTTGCAGAATTTGTGGCTCAATGTCCAAATTGCAAACAAGTGAAAGTAGAACACCAAAAACCAGGAAGTTATATGCAATGTATAGAGCTTCCAACATAGAAGTGGGATATGATCAATATGGATTTTGTTACAGGTTTGCCTCGTTCATCTTAAAAGTTTGACTCCATATGGGTAATAGTTGATAGATTCACAAAGTCAGCACACTTCTTGCCAGTCAGGAGTGATTATACAGCTGAAGAGTATGCCAAGCTATACCTAAAAGAGATAGTCAGGCTACATGGAGTCCCAATTTTCATTATATCTGATCGAGGAGATCAATTCACTGCAAAGTTTTGGAATTCCTTCCAACGGAGTTTAGGGACACAAGTGAGTTTAAGTACAGTATTCCATCCCCAAACAGATGGTCAAGCAGAATGCACCATTCAGACACTTGAAGATATGTTGCGAGCTTGTCCATTAGATTTTAAAGGTAGTTGGGTGGACCATTTACCACTTATTGAGTTTGCCTATAACAATAGTTATCATGCGAGTATCAAGATGACACATTATGAAGCTTTGTATGTAAGGAAATGTAGATCGCCTTGGATGGTTTGAAGTGGGTAAAACCACCTTACTTGGGCCAGATCTAGTACAAAAGCTGTGGAAAAAGTTAAGGTGATATAGCAGTGGCTAGAAATAGCCCAAAGTCGATACAAATCATATGCAGATGCCAGGAGAAGAGGAGTGGAATTCTCAGTAGGTGATTGCGTATTTTTAAAGGTATCTCCAATGAAAGGGGTTATGAGATTTGGTAAGAAAGGAAAGCTGAGCCCACATTACATAGGGCCATATCAAATTACTAAAAGGTTTAGACAGGTTGCATATAAACTAGAGCTACCCCAAGAGCTTTTGATGATTCATCCAGTTTTTCATGTCTCAATACTTCGAAAATGCATAGGTGATCCATCCCGTATCACTCCTATTAAGGATATGCAGGCTACAGAAGATCTCACCTATGAAGAGGTACCGGTTGCTATTCTAGATCGTCAAGTTAAGAAGCTAAGGAATAAAGAAA
>JAABOM020118156.1:0-23003 GCA_011800125.2 Solanum clarkiae | reverse complement strand
GCCGGAATTTTAGTACAATCCTTGACTGATGTGATCGGGAATCTGGTTTGCTATTGTTTGAGCGCCCAATCGGCACTAGTCACGGTCCCTGGGTTGGGTCTTGACAGTTATGAAGAAGTACACCGTGAGTCATGAGCTCTCCTAAGAGCTTCAATATTTCAGTGCAATTGCTATGAGGTCCTTGGTTCAAAAATGAGAATATCCTAGAGCTTTTACCATACCCTACACCATGGGAGATATGGAGTTCGCAAGGGCATTGTGTTATCTCGTTTCCAGTATAAATTTGATTCCCCTTGCAATCTTGAAGAAGCTAGGATTGGGAGCCCCTATTTCGATGAGCATGTGGTGATTGATGGCTAATCACATAGTGAAGAAGCTTCTGGGGGAATACTTTAATAAGTTCTTGTTAAAGTAGATAAATTCATATTCCCTATAGACATTGTGATCCTGGACTGCGAAGTTGACTTCGAAGTCCTATAATCTTGGGAAGCCCTTCGTAGCCACTGGTCGTACCTTGGTGAACATTGAGTTGGGCCAACTCAAGTTCAGATTGGGAGAAGATGAGGTTGTGTTCAACATATGTTAGCAGGCAAAGGAAGAAGATAATTTGAGGGTGGTTTCTATTATTAAGAATGTTGATGATGCTAAGCTAGAAGTACCACTTGAGGTGAGACTATGTTTTGACACTTTGGAAGCGGTACTGACTCTATGACCAATTTTGAGGAAAGAGCATGGGATCAGAACTTTGATAGTGATAACATCCTAGACTATGAGGAGACAATAAATATGTTAGGGGTATCTTACACCCCTAGGTTCCAAACTAATTTGGAGTTGGACTTGCATAATTGAGAGTCACCACCCTCCGTGTCACGACCTAATCCTAGGGCCTAGACGTGACATGGCAAATGGGGAACTCGAAGGACCCCAAACAAGCCTCTTAACATAACAATACACATCATAGGTCATGGAAGCAACTAAAAAACATAATAAGAATAGAAATAAGACAAAAAGGACTAAATGGATACTTTCATAATATAAGCATCAAAACAAGAGAGTCAAGGCTCAATATGTAACATATCCAATAACACCTCTACTACATCGATAAGAGCAGGGGCCAAGATAAGCAACCAGGCTCACCCTCATAGTCAATATATACATAAAAGAAAGATAATCTTAGTACATAGCATGAGATCATAGATATTGTCCCCAGAGTAGAGGACTCACCAACTAGCTTGAGAGAGATCGTACTAACCACGTGGAGGAAGATGCTCAAGAGGGGCTCCTGTTCGTACATGGTGACATCATGTAGGCATAGAGTATGCATTAGTACATTTGAATATACTAAGTATGTAGGATGCAATGCAACAAGAGATAAGCAACATAATCAAAATGCATAAGCATAGGCAATGAGTAGCATATAACAACGGCATGCATGGAAGATGCTTGATGTAAATCTTGCTTTTATAAAACATAATACATGTGTAAGGAGAGACCACTAGTAGTGCATATCCAAGGCCTACCACCTCCTTGGAGAAGCAAATGAGGTACAAACCCCTCAATGTGGTTGATGAGGTATCAAACCCTTCAACATGGTTGATGAGGTACAAACCCCTCAACATGGTTATCAAGGTACAAACCCTTTGACATGGTTGCACTGGCCTAGTACCTTCCGAGCGAGGTTATCAAGGTACAAATCTCTCAATATGGTTCCACGGGCCGACCACCTCCCAAGCGAGGCGATCGAGGTTCAAACTTCTCAACGTGGTTACCCGGGCCCACAACCTCCCAAGTAAGGCTTGGTCAATTCCAAAAACTGTAGAGATAATATCATATACATACATTCCTTTCATCATCGTACAGTCATTCCACTCATAAGACATGCATTGGGTCTTGAATTCCTTAAGAAATCATAACCGGATATTTTATCAAACACTTGGTGGATGTGTAGTGCTAGTGTAAAACTATGCAATTCAAGAGTGGAATCATGCTAGAAAATTCTATGTAAAACATTAATAGATACTTTGTAATTCCTTCAAACAATATACATCAAAACCCATCATCAAACCCCATAATAGATCTTAGATTCATAGCTCAAAACATGCTAAAACAATCACAATTTCATGAAATCCCAACACAGTGTGCAGTGAAATTCATAATAAGAAGACCCATGAATAAATTAACTTTAAATCATGCAATTAGGTAAAAAGAAAGCCTCGGCACCATGGATGAAAGGACCCAATGGTTTAAATCCACATACCTTACCTTTAGAGAATTCTCGATGAAGATTGAAAATGGAGATTTGAAGCTTGAGTGAAATCCTTAAGTTCCGGATGAGTTTTGGACACTTGAATTTTGAGATAAAATATTGTCTAAATGTTTGAGAGAATATTTGGGAATGCCTTGATGATATGAAGGTTAAATATGGATAGATATAGGTATTTTCATGCATGAAAAGGCTTAGGCGCAAGACCTAAAAGCCTTGGACCGAGATAGAAACTGGCAATATTTTCACACTGTGGTGCACCCTTGGCGCGTCGCGCTAGGGGCGCAAAAAGCTCTCTGGAAATCGATTTTTAGGAAAATAAAATTTCAATTCATTTGCTCTAAAATCGGGGTTATACCCAACTCTATAGAGAAAATACCATATACATACATTCCTTTCATCATTATATAATCATTCAACTCATAAGACATGCATTGGGCCTTCAACTCCTCAAGAAATCAAAAACGAAAATTTTATCAAACATTTGGTGGGTGTGTAGTGCTAGTGTAAACCCATGCAATTCAAGAGTAGAATCATGCTAGAAAATTATGTGTAAAATCATCAGTAGATACTTGGTAACACCTTAAAATAATACACATCAAAACTCTTCATCAAATGCCACAATAGATCTTAGATTCATATCTCAAAACATGCTAAAACAATCACAATTTCATGAAACCAACATAGTGTGTAGTGGCATTCATAATAAGTAAGACCCATGAATAAATCAACTTTGAATCACGCAATTTTGATAAAATGGAAGCTCCGACACCATGGATGAAAGGACCCAATTGTTGAAACCCACATACCTTAGCTTTGGAGAATTCTTGGTGAAGATTGGAAATGGAGACTTGAAGCTTGAGTGAAATCCTTAAGTTCCGGATAAAATTTGGACACTTGAAATTTTAGATGAAATATTATCTAAACATTTAAGAGAGTATTTGGGAATGCTTTGAATGATATGAAGATGAAATATGACTAAGTATAAGTATTTTCACGCATGGAAAGGCTTAGGCCCAAGACCCAAAAGTCTTGGACTGAGATAGAAACTGGCAACATTTTTACACTATGGCGTGCCCTTGGCGCGTCATGCTAGGGGCACGAAAAGCTCTCCGAATATCAATTTTTGAGAAAATGAAATTGCGATTCATTTGCTTTAAAATTTTGGTTTGACCCATTTCCTACTCAATTTGACCCCCTAAAAAAGAATATAAAGTCATATTTTCAATATCACACATGAATTTTGTGATATATAGAAATTACGATTTCTGGCGTTTTCGAGGCACATTTTCCGGCACATTTTGGGGTCGTTTCAATATCTCTCCCTTGGGAACATTCATCCTTGAATGTCCAAAAAACATATTTGAGAGATGTAAACATGACAATTTAATCCACATAAGGATGCAACAATGTACCTAAACATTATTTCAAAAATCTCAACATATGTGTGAAATCGTCATGAACTTGTCAATTTAAACATGAATGCATGCAAATGTCATGGGCTGAACTTAGACTTAAAATCATATAGGGACTTAGTTCAATACTTAGGCTTGAATGGAGTTGAAAAAATAAGGATATTGCTTTTGCATGTCTGCTTCGGCCTCCCATGTAGCACTTTCAACTTTTTGATTCCTCAAAGGGACCTTACCGGAAGCAATGTCCTTGTTCCTTAGCCTCTTCACTTGCCTATCCAAGATCTTCACTGGAACTTCCTTATAAGTCAGGTTGTCTTCAACTGCACCCACAACATCCAATGGAATAATATCATTTGGATAACCCACACACTTCCTCAACATAGACACATGAAACACCGGATGAACCAAATTCATTTCACTAGGCAACTCCAACTAATAAGCCACCTTACCAATCCTCCTCATCACCCTATAAGGACCAACATATCTATGAATTAACTTACCCTTCTTACCAAAACGAACCACACCCTTCATGGGTGAAACTTTCAAATAGACCCAATCACCAACTTTGGATTCAAGATCCCTTCTCCTTATATCGGCATAGGATTTTTGGCAACTTTTGGCTGTCTTCATCCTTTCTCTAATCATCTTAACCTTCTCAAGAGCCTCCATAACCAGATCTTATCCCAACAATGCCATCTTTCCAACCTTAAACCACCCAACCGGTGATCCACAACTTCTACTATAGCGAGCTTCAAAAGGAGCCATACCGATTCTAGAATGATAGTTATTGTTATAGGCAAACTCAATCAATCGAAGATGATTATCCCAACTACCCTTGAGCTCTAATACACAAGCCCTAAGAATATCCTCAAGTGTTTGGATAGTTTTTCGGCTTGGCCATCCGTTTGAGGGTGAAAGGTCATACTAAGTTTAATTCTTGTACCCAGACCCCTTTGGAAGGACCTCTAAAAATGTGAAATAAATTGAACACCATGATCCAATATGATGGACAAAGGAACCTCGTGCAACCTCACCAAGTCATGAATGTACAACCTAGCATAATCTTCAATCCCATACATGGTCTTAACTGGTAGAAATTGAGCCAATTTCATCATCTTATCAACCACAACCCAAATGGAATCAAAATCCTTTATAGTCTTGGGCAAACTAACCACAAAATCTATATTGATCTATTCCCACTTCCAAGTAGGAATCTTTGTGTCTTGGGCTAGGCCACCTGGCCTTTAATGCTCGGCTTTGACTTTTTGACAACTATGACAATCGAAAACAAATTTGGCAATGTTCCTCTTCATGCCTCCCTATCAATACATATCCCTCAAATCTCTATACATTTTAGTAGAGCCAGGGTGAATAGAATAGGAAGAACCATGGGCCTCATCAAGAATACTTTCTCCCAAGCCATCAACACAAGGCACACACAACCTACCTTGGTATGTAAGGGCACCATTTCCCTCTTGGGAGAAAACCTCACCCTTACCATCTTTTGCCAATACCTTCAATTCCAACAAAGCGGAGTCAAGATCTTGCTTAGCTTTCACCTCCTCAACTAATGAAAATTTTGAACCATCAACAACGACAATACCTTTATTACAAACCTCTTCCAACCTAACTCCTAATCTAGCCAATCGATGGACCCCTCTAGCCACCCTTTTGCCACCATCATCAGCATGTACTAGGCTACCCATGGACGCCCTACTCAAAGCATGGGCCACCACATTAGCCTTACCAGGATGATACACACTGATGTGATAGTCCTTAAGAAGTTCTAACCACCTTATTTGTCTCAAGTTGAGATCTTTTTGAGTGAAGATATATTAGAGACTCTTATGATCGGTGTACACATGAACATGCACCCCATACAAATAATGACGTCACATCTTTAATCCAAATATCAAAGCGGCTAGTTCAAGATCATGAGTAGGATAATTCTTCTCATGCACTTTGAGTTGTCTAGAAGTATAGGCTATCACCTGACTATTTTGCATTAGAACACAACCCAAACAAACTCTAGAAGCATCACAATACATAACAAACCCCTCTAGTCCTTCCGGTAGTAAAAAACTAGGAGCGGACACAAGCTTATCTTTCAATATTTGGAAACTTTTTTATACTCATTGATTCACACGAATTTGGCTTTCTTTTGAGTCAACTTGGTCATAGGAGAAGCAATAGAAGAGAACCCATTCACAAACCTCCGATGGTAACCCGTTAAGCCCAAGAAGTTTCTAATATTCAATGGGGTCAATGGTCTAGGCCAATTTCTAATCACATCTGTCTTCTTAGAATCCATCTTAATTCCATCCCCAGACACCACATGACCTAGGAAGGTAATCTCTTTTAACAAAAAAATCACATTTATCATACTTGGCACACACCTTCTCTTCCCTCAATCTTTGTAGCACTACCCTCAAGTGGCCCATATGTTCCTCCTCACTATATGAATAGATCAAAATATCACCAATGAAGACCACAAGAAATGAATCAAGGTAGGGTTTGAAGACCACAAGAAATAAATCAAGGTAGGGTTTGAAGACCCTATTCATAAGATCCATGAAGATAGTTGGTGCATTGGTCAACCCAAAAAACATTACAACAAACTCATAATGCTCGTACCTACTCTGGAAGGCCATCTTAGGAACATCACACTCCCTCACCTTCACTTGATGGTACCCGGATCGAAGATCAATCTTAGAGAAGTGACTAGCCCTTTGCAATTGGTCAAACAAATCATCAATCCTAGGAAGAGGATACTTATACTTTATGCTGACCCTATTAAGTTGCCGGTAGTCAATACACATTCTAAGGGACATCCTTCTTCTTCAGAAACAACACTGGTGCACCCCAAGGTGATTGGATAGGCCTAATAAAACCCTTCTTCAACAAATCCCTCAATTTCTCCTTCAACTCCTTTAGCTCCGCCGGGGCCATGCGGTAAGGAGGATAGAAATGGGTTATCAAGAAGGAGGACTATACCAAAATCTATTTCCCTTTTCGGACGAACACTGGGAAAGTCATTTGGAAAGACATCAAAGAACTCATTTAGAACCAAAACTGACTCTATAGGAAGGACCTTGGACTCCACATCCCTTACCCTCACAAGATAATAGAGACACCCCTTAGAGATCAACTTATGATCTTTAATGCAAGATATGAACCTACCCTTGACCACCACATCATGACTCTCCTACTCAAAAGCGGGTTCATTTGGGAATTTAAATTTGACCCTATGGGTTCTATAATCAATAGAGGCATAGTATGCATGCAACCAATTCATCCTACGAATGACATCAAAATCGACTATTTCCAACTAAACAAGATCACAAGACAATATCTTATGAAAAATGCAAGTAGGACTATCTCTATACAGCTTTCTAGCAACAATAGATGCACCAATAGGAGTAGACACCTTATAAGACTAAGACAACTATTCGGGATCAACATGAAAATTTTTGGAAACAAAGGGGGTAATAAAAGAAAGAGTGGAACCTGGATCAATCAATGCATATACATCAAAATCAAAGACTTTTTAACATACCAGTGATGACATCGGGCACCTCATCAACCCATTGCCTCGCAAAGAATAAAATCGATTATGCCTTGGGACACCACCTTTGTTGACCACCTCTCCCTAAAGGAACCGCATTAGCACCTTGTGGACTAACCTCCTTACCCTTGTTGTGATTTCAAGGGCAATCCATCATCTTATGCCCAACTTCCCCACAACCATAACAATCATTGGTATCCCTCAAGCACGAGCCATTATGACCCTTACCATATTTTGGACACCCACCATTAGGAAACACACCCCCAACACCTTGGCCCTTGGAAAGTCACTGGTAACCCTCTTAGTAATTGCATAAGAAGTCCCTTGGCCTTGATGGAACCAGCCACCCTTTCGACCTTGGAATTTTCCCTCAAAACGGGCCCTCTAAGCCTCATTACTCCTCCTCTTCCTCAATTTTTCCTCCTCCTTTTGTTTGGCATAGGTCATAAAATGGGGCAAATCCATGTAACTAATCAACATAGCGGACCGACATTCCTCACTCACCAAAATGGATACACCCATCACGAACTTATTTATTCTAGATCTTGGGTCGGCAACCAAGTGGGGAGTATATTTGGAGAGTTGACTAAACTTGAAGAAATACTCCCTCACACTTAGGGACCCTTGTCTCAAATTCATAAACTCCACCAATTTGGCTTCTCTAAGCTCAAGAAGGAAGAAGCGATTAAGAAAAACCACCTTGAACTCCTCCAAAGCACAACATTGTTGATTCCCTTCTCATCCTTCCATTAAATAAACCATATTTGTGCTACCCCTTTAAGTTGGTAGGCTGCCAACTCCGCTTTCTCCTCCGATCTAACATCCATGATAGCCAATACCTTTTAGACCCCATCAATGAACTCTTAAGGGTCCTCATCTTCCTTAGACCCATAGAATATCGGTGGGTTCATCCTCATGAACTCTCTCACCCGAGATGCCGGTGTAGGAACATGAGGGGCTTGGGCCCTTGATTGACTTGATTGGCCACAACTTGTGCTAGCATAGCAAGAGCATCCCAGAGCTCACCATGAGCCGATTGTTCCTAGAGAGTATGGGCTCCCCTTCTTCTTGTGTTAGACATGATCTAGCATGGCAAAGAACAATCGTTAGGGGGAAAAACCTTACTTCAACTCTATAGAATGACTTAGAACATGAAGAAGGGAAACATTTCCTAAAACACCTCATAGCCTCTTGCTCATAGTTGTGGTGCACAACACCACAAAGAACAAGACTCTAATTAAAGTGGTGTGTTGGACGCCGAGGACCATTAACAACCTAGGGCTCTGATACTAAGTTTGTTACGACCCAAGCCTAGAGTCTAGATGTGACATGGCGAATAGAAAACCCGAAGGGATCCCAAACAAGCCTCTTAATATAACATTATACATCATTGGTCGCGGAAGCAATTAAACAACATAATAAGAATAGAAATAAGGCAAAAAAGGTTAAATGGATACTTTCATAACATAAGCATCAAAACAAGAGAGTCAAGGCTCAATAGATAACATGTCCAACAACACCTCTACTACATAGATAAGAGCGGGGGCCAAGACAAACAACCGAGATCACCCCCGTAGTCAATATATAGATAAAAAAAAGATAGTCTTAGTACATACCATGAGATCATATATATTATCCCTGGTATGGAGGACTCACCAACTAGCTTGAGAGAGATCGTACTAGCCACATAGAGGAATATGCTCAAGCGGGGCTCCGGTTGCTACATGGTGACATCATCTAGGCATAGAGTATGCATTAGTATGTTTGAATATACTAACTATGTAGGATTCATGCAATAAGAGATAAGCAAAATAATCGAAATGCATAAGCATAGGCAATGAGTAGCATATAACAATATCGCATGCATGGAAGATGCTTGACGTAAATCGTGTTTCATAGAATATAATACATGTGTAAAGAGAGACCATTCATAGCGAATATCCAAGGGCTACCACCTCATTGAAGAGGTGAATGAGTTACAAACCCCTCAATGTGGTTGATAAGGTACAAACCCCTCAACATGGTTGATGAGATACGAACCCCTCAAATTGGCTATCAAGGTACAAACCCCTCGACATGGTTGCACGGGCCTACCACCTACCGAGCGAGGCGATAAAGGTACAAACTCCTTACATGGTTGCATGGGCCTATCACCTCTTGAGCGAGGCGATCGATGCTCAAACACCTCAATATGGTACCCGGGCCTGCAACCTCCCAAGTGAGGCTTAGTCAATTCCCAACACTATAGAGATAATACCATACATACATTCCTTTGTTCATAATATAGTCATTCAACTCATAAGACATGTATTGGGCCTTCAATTCCTCAAGAAATCATAACCAGACATTTTATCAAACACTTGGCGGTGTGTACAGCTAGTATAAACCATGCAATTCAAGAGTGGAATCATGCTAGAAAATTATGTGTAAAATCATCAATAGATACTTGGTAAAACCCGCAAACATTATACATCAAAACCCTTCACTAAACCCCATAATAGATCTTAGATTCAAAGCTCAAAACATGCTAAAACAATCACAATTTCATGAAACCCCAACGCAATGTACAGTGAAATTCATAATAAGTAAGACCCATGAATAAATCAACTTTAAATCATTCAATTTAGGTAAAAAAAAAAAAGAGGCTTCGGCACTATGGGTGAAAGGACCCAATGGTCGAAACCCACATACCTTAGCTTTGGAGAATTCATGATGAAGATTGAAAATGGAGACTTGAAGGTTGAGTGAAATCCTTAAGTTCTGAATGAGTTTTGGACACTTGAATTTTGAGATGAGATATTGTTTATGTGTTTGAGAGAGTATTTGGGAATGTCTTGAATGATATGAAGGTGAAATATAGTTAAGTAGAGGTATTTTCACGTATGAGAAGGCTTAGACCCAAGACCCAAAAGCCTTGGATCGATATAGAAACTGGAAACATTTTTACACTGTGGTGCGCCCTTGGCACGTCACACCAGGGGCGTGAAAAGCTCTCTAGAAATCGATATTTGGGAAACTGAAATTGCGATTCATTTGTTCTAAAATCAGAGTTAGACCCATTTTCCACTCAATTTAACTCCCTGAACAAGAATATGAAGTCGAATTTTCAATATCACGCACAAATTTTGAGATATGTGAAAATTATGATTTTGGGTATTTTTGAGGCACTTTTTTGGGCACTTTTTGGGGTCGTTTCACTCCAAGCCATCCATAGAAGAGCCAGCAATACTAGAGTTGAAGGCTCTCCCAGAACATCTGATATATGCATTTTTGGGTGCCAGAAAGACCTTACCAATATTAGTTGCTACGAATTTGAATGATGAGCAAGTGAATAACCTTCTCATGGTGCTTAAATAGCTTAAGAAGGCCATTGGGTGGATGATTGTAGATATCATTGATATCCCTCCCGAGATATGTACATATGAAATCTTATTGTTCAAGGAGTACAAGACAAGTATTGAGCACCAAAAGCGTCTCAACCCCCCATGCAAGAGGTTATGTGCAAATAAATCATCAAGTAGTTAGATGCATGAGTGATCTATCCAATCATTGATAATGAATGGGTGAGCCTGGTTCAATATATTCCAAGGAAAGGAGGTGTCACTATGGTCCCAAATGCCAGCAACCAGTTGATTCCTATATGGCCAGTCACTGGATGCAGAGTGTTCATAGACTATAGGAAGTTAAATGCGTTAATAGAAAAAGACCACTTCCCTATGTCATTCATGGATCAGGTGTTGGACCAATTGGCTAAAAAGGGTTGGTAATGCTTTCTTGATAGGTATTGAGGCTACACCCAAGTCATCATTGCTCTAGAAGATCAAGAGAAAATGATGTTCACATGCCCCTATGACACCATTGTATTTAGGAAGATGCTATTCGGGTTGTGTAACGCTCCAACAACATTCCAAAGATGCATGATGTCCATCTTCTATGACATGGTGGAGGACACTATTGAAGTCTTCATCGATGACTTTAGTGTGGATGGGGACTCAATTGAGGATTGCTTGAAGCACTTGTATGTTCTGCTAAGAAGGTGTGAGGAATGCCATTTGGTGATGAATTAGGAAAAGTGTCACTTCATGGTGAAGGGAGTATTGTGTTGAGGCATAGAATCTCCATCGAAGGAATCAAGATTGATAAAGCTAAAGTGGAAGTGATTGAGAAGCTTCCCCCACCCATCTTAGTCAAGGGTGTGAGGAGCTTCCTAGGGCATGCAGGGTTCTACTGATAGTTCATAAAGGACTTCTCTAAAATTGCACATCCATTGTGCAAGTTGCTTGAGAAGGATGCTAAGTTCGTATTTGATGATTCATGCCTCAAAGCTTTCAAAGGATTGAAGCAGAAGCTGATTTCAGTCCTAATCATTGTAGCTTCAAACTGGTCAAAGACCTTTGAGATCATGTGTGATGCAAGTAAGGTTGTGCTAGGTGTAGTATTGGGACAATTCCAAGCAAAGATATTTCATCCCATGGAATACACTAGCATGGCCCTAAATACAGCCCAGAAGTACTACACTATCAGTGAACAGAAGTTACTTGTGATGGTCCTTGCATTTGAGAAATTTAGATCATATCTATTGGAAACCAAAGTGTTAGTGCACATAGACCACTCAGCATTGTGATACTTGATGGAAAATAAGGATGCAAAACCAAGGTTGATGAGATGGGTAGTTCTGCTTCAAGATTTTGATTTTGATGTCATCGACAGAAAAGGGACAAAAAATTAGGTTGCAAGTCACCTTTCTTGGTTGGAAGATGCGATAATGGAAAAGTTTGATGATGGATTGGAGATCGACGACTCATTCCCAGATGAGAGAGTGTTAGCAGCGTCCTATGCTTTAATACCATGATTTGCAGATTATGTAAACTACTTGGTAAGTGATATTGTGTTGCCTAATCTAAATACCCATCAGCGTCAAAGTTCATGTCTGATATGAGAAAGTTCTTTTGGGATGACCCATACTTGTTTCTTGCATATGCGGATGGGATTATTCGGTGTTGTGTTCTAGAGATTAAGATGATGAGTATCCCCGATGCATGTCAACCGTCGTTGGTAGGTGGGTTTCATAGTAGAGTCCGGATAGTACACAAGATCTTACAGCATGGGTAATATTGGCCCACAATCTACCAAGATGCTTATGACTATGCCAAAGCATGTGATAGGTGCCAAAGAGAAGGTGATATTATATCCATTTCACACTCAATTTTGCCCTCTGATCGAGAATATGAAGTCGGATTTTCAATATCATGCACGAATTTTGAGATACATGAAAATTAGGATTAAGGGCACATTCGAAACATAATTTGGAGCATTTCAATATCTTCTTCTTGGAAACATTCGTCCCCAAATGTCAAATAAACGTGCATAAGAGAAGCAACCACGAAGAGTTCATCCCGACATGAATGCAATAAATGCATTTAAACATGATATTCAAAAAGTCTCAACATGAGTGTCAAAAAGCACCATAAACTTGTTACCATGAACATAAATGCATGTAAAATGACATAAGGGCTGAAACTTAAGATTTCAAATCATATAGGGGATTTAAATTAGTACCTTCATCTTGAGTACAGTGGAAGAGATATGGATATCGCTTTCTCATGTCCGCCTCGGCTTCCCATGTGGCACTTTCAACTGCTGGTTCCTCCAAAGGACCTTGACGGAAGCTACATCTTTATTTCTCAACCTCTTCACTTGTCTATCCAAAATCTCCATCGGGACCTCCTTATAGGTCAAATTATCTTCTACAACACCCACAACATCCAACAGCACTATAGCACTTGGGTCACCCACACACAATCTCAACATGGACACATCGAAGACCAGATGAACTATATTCATCTCCATAGGCAACTCCAACTCATATGCAACCTTGCCCACTATCCTCAAAACTCCATAAGGACCCACAAACCTTGGGTTTAGTTTCCCCTTCTTGCCAAACCGAACCACACCCTTCATGGGTGAGACTTTTAAGTAAACCTAATCACCAACCTTAAATTCAAGATCCCTTCTCCTCACATCGGAGTAGGACTTTTGTCTACTTTTGGGTTGTTTTCAATCTCTCTCTTATCAACCTCACCTTCTCCAAGGCTTCCATGACCAAATTTGGACCTAGCAAAGTCATTTTCCCACGTCAAACCACCCAATCGGGGATCTACAATGCCTACCATAAAAAGCTTCGAAGGGAGCCATGCTAACGCTTGAGTGGTAGCTATTGTTGTAAGCAAACTCAATGAGTGGAAGATGTTCATCCCAACTACCCTTAAACTCCAAAACACAAGCTTTAAGCATTTCCTCAAGAGTTTGGATAGTCCTCTCGGCTTAACCATTCGTTTGAGGATGAAAAGTCGTGTTAAGCTTAACCTTGGTACCAAGATCCCTTTGGAAGTACCTCCAAAAGTGAGAGGTGAATTGAGCACCACCATCTGAAATGATAGACAAAGGAACCTTATGCAATCTAACCAACTCATGTATATACAACTTGGCAATATCCCTCTTCACACCACCCCACCAATATACCTCCCTCAAATCACTATACATCTTTTTAGAACAGGGGTGAACGGAATAGGATGAATTATGGGCCTCCTTCAAGATCAATTCTCTCATGTCATCCATATTTGTCACACACAACCTACCTTGGTACCTAAGGGCACCATCTCCCCCTTGAGAGAAAACCTCCACTTTACCATCTCTAACCAAGCCTTCAACTCTAAGATGGCGAGAACAATATCTTGTTTTGCTTTTACCTCCTCAATCAAGGAAGATTTAGAACCATCAACAACCACTACACCACCATTGTTAACTTCATCCAAACTAACCCCCAATCTAGCTAATTGGTGAACTTCTCTAGCCACCTCTTTGCCACCATCATTGACATGAGCTAGACCACCCATAGACACTCTACTTAGAGCATCGGCCACAACATTAGCTTTGTCGGGGTAATAATACACACTCATATCATAATCTTTAAGGAGTTCTAACTACCTTCTTTGTCTCAAGTTAAGATTTATTTGGGTGAACACATATTGAAGACTCTTGTGGTCAGTAAACACATCAACATGAACCCTATACAAGAAGCGTCACCAAATTTTCAAAGTAAATACAACGGACGCCAATTCAAGATCATGGGTAGGATAATTCTTCTCATGTACCTTATGTTTTCTAGAGGCATATGCTCTCACCTTACCATTTTGCATCAAAACACAACCCAAACCAATTCTTGAGGCATCACAATACACCATAAATCCTTCTAACCTTTCCAATAGAGACAAGATAGGAGCGGAGACAAGTTTATCTTTCAAAGTTTGGAAACTCTTCTCACATTCATTGATCTGCACGAATTTCAACTTCTTTTTTGTCAACTTAGTCATCAGAGAAGCAATAGAAGAAAAGTCATTCACAAACCTCTGGTAATAGCTCGCCGAACCCAAGAAACTTCTAATGTCTGATAAAGTTAAAGGTCTAGGCCAATTTCTAATCACCTCCGTCTTTTTAAGATCCACCTTAATGCCATCACGTGATACCACATGCCCTAGAAAAATAACCTCCTTCAACCAAAATTCACATTTTTCATATTTAGAATACAACCTCTCCTCCTTCAAGATTTGCAACACCACTCTTAAGTGATTCACATGCTCCTCCTCACTATGGGAATAAATCAAGATATCATCAATAAAAAACACCACAAATAAGTCAAGGTAGGGTTTAAAGACAACATTAATGAATCCATAAATATAGTCGGTGCATTAGTCAACCCAAAGGACATAACCACAAACTCAAAGTGCACATACCTAGTCCAAAAAGCTGTCTTGGGAATGTCACACTCCCTCACTTTTACTTGGTGATATCCGGACCGAAGATCAATCTTAGAAAAGTGACTAGACCCTTGAAGTTGATCAAAAAGGTCATCAATCCTTGGTAGAGGGTACTTGTTTTTTATTGTGACTCTATTAAGTTGTTAGTAATCAATGCACATCCTAAGAGAACCATTCTTTTTCTTCATAAATAACACTGGTGCACCCCAAGGTGACTTACTAGGCCCATCAAACCCTTTTCCAACAAATCCCTCAATTTCTCCTTCAATTTCTTCAACTCTGTCGGGGCCAAGGGGGAATATAAATGGGTTGAGTATTGGGAAGGAGGTCTATACCAAAATCTATTTCCCTTTTAGGAGGAACATTGAGAAGCTCATCGGGAAAGATATTAAGAAACTCATTAACCACCAGAATCGACTCACTAGGAAGGACTTTGGACTCAACATCCCTAACCCTCACAAGATGATAGAGACAACTCTTAGAAATTAGCTTTTGTGCTTTAAGAAAAAAATGAATCTACCCTTAACTACCACATCATGACTTTCCCACTCCTGGATGGGCTCATTAGAGAATTGGAATTTAACCCTACGATTTCTACAATCAATAGAGGAATAATATGCATGCAACCAATCCATTCCAAGAATAACATCAAAATCCACCATATCTAACTCAACAAAATCACAAGGCAAGATTTTATGCAATATGAACACATGACAATTTCTATAGACTCTTTTAGCAACAATGGAGTCTCTAAGGGGTGTAGATACTTTATAAGGGTTTACACAACAATTCGGGACTAACATGAAGCTTTTTAGCAACAAAAGGAGTAATAAAAGAAAGAGTGGCACCCGAGTCTACCAATGCATACACATCAAAATAAAAAACGTTTACATACCAGAGATGACATCGGACACCTCATCCACCCCTTGTTTCCCTTGAAAAGCGTAGAATCTATTTTGCTTTGGAGCACCTCCTTGTTGGCCTCCTCTTCCCTTTTGACCCGCATTTGCACCTTGGCCTTGTGGACGACTATCTCTACCTTTGTTTTGAGAACGAGGACAATCAATCACTTTATGACCCACTTCACCGCAACCATAGCAAGCATTAGAGTTTTTCAAACATGGGTCATCAAGGTTCCTACCACATCTTTGGCACATAGGGTTAGGCACTCCACCACCACCACCTTGGAAACTTGGACAATCATTAGCAAATCTCCTATTAGGAGCATTGGAAGATCCTTGGCCTTGGAATTTGTGGCCTTGAGGAAACCGGCCACCCTTGGAACCTTGGAATTCACCTTCAAAATGAGCCCTCTTGGACTCACCACTTCTTCTTTTTGTAAGCTTTTCTTCCTCTAGTTTCTCAGCATATGTCATGAGATGGGACAAATCTATATCACCCACTAACATGACAGTACGACACTCCTCATTAATCAAGCCGAACACACCCGACACAAATTTGTTCATCCTTGATCTGGGCTCAGCAAGTAATTATGGAGCATACTTGGAGAGTTAGTTAAACTTGAGGGCATACTCCCTCACACTCATGGAACCTTGGTTAAGGTTCATAAACTCCATCATTTTAGCCTCCCTTAGATCGATAGGAATGAACCGGTTTAGGAATGCAGCTTTGAACTCCTCCTAAGGAATAGCATCATCATCTCTCCTCACCAACTTCCATTGTGTAAACCAAATTTGAGCCACACCTTTGAGTTGGTAGGCCGCTAACTTTGTTTTCTCCTTCGAATTGACCCCCATAATAAATAACACTTTGTACACCTCATCGATGAACTCTTGGGGATCCTTGTCCATCTTGGATCCATAGAACTCCGGTAGGTTCATTCTAGTGAAATCCCTCACCATAGTATCATGCCTTAAGTCCCTCTAAGGCGGACTGGCACCCGTTGTAGATAAGACTCGGGAGAACCAACCTGTATCCATATGCTTTTTACATATATTATAAGGGATTTCTACATTCAACATGCTTTCAAAAAAGTAAACAGTAATAATAAGCCAAAAGGAAATGCATATGCCTAGGTCGTTGGGGCCAAGTTGTCTAAAGTATGAGACATGACCACACTTTAATTTACATATTCTGCAAAAACCTCTAGATAAGGAAAAGTATCTGATAAGGGTCAGGACAGGACCCGCCTCGACTAAATATACAAAACAAAAAATATAGGCTCTAGACACACACACACACAATGCCCTGAAGCAACCTGGAGCTCGATAACAGCAGCTGGATATCCTGTACTCGTACTGGAGAGATCTACTAGTGCCTGTACCTGCAGCATGAAATGCAGGTCCCCCGTAAGGAACGTCAGTACGAGATAATGTACTGAATATGTAAGGCAGAAAATATTATATATAAAGTAACAACTCAAATGAAATTATGCATAGGTGTAAGGATAAGAGACCACCTTTAGTAATACTATCGAATCATGTACTTTATGTCCTTTTTATTACTTAACCTCTACTGTATAATCTGTGCACAATATATAATACAAATGACCAGCTGATCAGTGGAAAATCTATATCGGGATCAGCCCATGCTAGGCTTTTTCTTTCACCCCTGAGTTATCCCTTGTAATGGGATCGACCCTTACTAGGTGATTTTTCCACCCTTCGAGTGACCACCCATCAATAAGCAATATACTTTACTTTATCTTTCAATTACTTTTGAGACGATTCTTTTGGTGGTCATAATATTGGAGCTGTAGCACTGTCGATGTAGCATGTGACATGTAAATAATCATATAAGATAATATGACAATGAAAAGAGTATGTTACACAAATAATGAAATGCATATGAGATGAAACAATTCATGAACTTTTCTTAGCAACAAGAACCCATGTATCTTGGTATCTAAGTATATATGCAGATTTGAAGATGACTATGTATGGGAGCATATGAACATATGAAAGATTAGAGATACACTAGATTCGGCTCAGTTAATTCACTTCGAATGAAGAAATTAAGAATATTATTTCCTGATATCTCAATTGGTCAAATTCAATATCAATTGGATTTGGACATTTCCCTTAAACCATTCATGTCAACTAAACGGGGGGATTGAAGGGAATTTTGTGAAGAGAAAATGGATTATGGGAGTGTTTTGCTTGAACTAACCTGCTCCTATTTCGATTTAGAGTTTCAAGAAAAAAAATGGCCTTTCTAGAAAAAATGAAAGAGGACTATGCAATTTAGTATCTCCATATAGCTGTAAAATAACATTTTTTGAGAAAGGTGGAGCAAATTAGCCAAGAGAAACCATGAACCAGAATAGAAGAGCCCCAGAAAGGTTGCAATAAGAGAGAGAACGTCCCTCTTCAACAGTGCTTTCTTTCACAGCAAGAAAGAATTGAATTAGCCTAGTCATAATAAAGTTTACCAGTCATTTTCTGATGTAATTGAAGGCAAAGAGGGAAGAGCCTACTTTGGTGACCCTACGAGGAAGTGTTGCTCATTAAAGTCAGCTTCAAACGTTCGGTAACCGCAGTAGCCTTCTCGGCCAGTTAGTCTAACCACAGGGATCCACTCAGGCCTGCACGCCTTATTTGAGACTACTAAGGCAGGCGGAGGATTACACAATTAATAGTTGTGTCGGGGTTGGTAAGTGCCTTTATGTGCCAAGGAAGAATCTAGATTTCATGCCAATATAATGCGAAAGCAAGTAGCCTTACACACCTCATTGTACGACCTCGTTATTACCTCAAAATAACCTCCTTTTTCTCTCAAGTTGTTATCTACATTAATATGGGTAGTAAAACAAGCATTAGTAACTACTAAACACGGCTTGGCAGTCCAATCTAATTTAAAAATATACTTCGGGAAGCAACCCGTAAGCACCGACCTAACGACGGTATTTCATCTTTTCTACCCCTAAGCATATGTGTCTACTATCCATTCCACATACATGGTGTATACAGCCTAGTTTAGGTCTGTAACATGCTGGAAACAGTTCACAATTCACAACACACTCCAACTCCACTTGACATGCAATCAGGTAGCACAACATTACGCCATTTCCCTATATCTCGACGTCAATAATTCAAAACTATCCGGACTTTAACCAAACTATCCTCAACACATACATACATAAAAATAGCCTTAAAACAGTCCTAGAACAGCACCAAAGTAGTAATGAAGGATGTGAGGTATAGCCTTCGATCCATCATCCTACAAGTTCCAATCAAAATCACACTTAAGATAGCACAATAAAACTCGTTTTTAAGTGAAACAAAATCAGGAAAGCAATCTTAGATTAATATCTTTAACTTAAACCATGTTAAGAACATCAACTTCTCTTCATAACCCAGCCTATAATCCATAGAAAAGTTACTAAAAAAAAGGCAAGTGTCCAGCAACTTTCTAAACACATGTTATCCAACCTTTGTTCACAAGTATAACTAGCATATACTTCTTGTTTTTCATGGGAAAAGAATACCAAATATATGGATATTTCCACTTACCTTAGCCTTCAAGATTCAGTTTTTCTTCAAGAACCCTAGACAGTTTTATTGGCTGCCTTGTGAAGTGAAGTAAACAGCAAAAGAAAGTCTTCAGGAAAGCTGAAAATTATTCCAAAGTGAAATGACTTAAGGGGCTGTTTTTAAGCCCTTTTAAAAAAGGGACTCTTTGGCCTACTTTCTCTTGAGATTTTGACCACATATTAAAACATATTAATAAGCTAGTGATGCAGCAGCTTGGACCTCTCAATTGGACCTAAATGAGTCTCAAAATTAATGGACCTTGGCTACCCATTTTCCTAATTTCTCTTCATTTAGTTTGGGCCTAATTAGTCAAGTGAGTTGTAATGTACTTGGATCATTTTTATTATTCATCTTGGGCTTTAAGTATTGTCCATATACGATCCTAAAATGTGGGCTAAAGTTACATCCTTAACACAAACTTCATTCATTATCAAACTTGGACAAACTCGGTGTCGGGCCTCATCTCTGTCTAGTTAGCAAATTTAAGCTAAGCAAGTAGGTGACTCACCTGCTAGCTTCCTAAGTCCTATAAGCACCTCACTTCTCTCACTTCATCTAAGGTAGCGAGCTCCTTAAGTTGACTTAAAACTTATATACATTAGATTCTCTTAAACGTTAGACGTACATATCACTCTCTAATTTGAGATTCAAATGCTTTTAAAAATTGGTGCTAATTTAGCCAAGCTATATCATGTTCATTTGCTCAGAACTAGTATATGTATGATGTGGGGTGTTACACATAGAAGCCGGAGTAGAAGCATGAGGGGCTTGAACCCTTGGTCAATTTGGTTGGTCATAGCACGAGCCAACGTTATAATAGCATCCCGAAACTCATCTTGGGCTACCCCTCCACCTTGAGAAGCTTGAGGAGCGGGAGGGGCCAATTGCTCCTCGGGTGTACGGGCTCTCCTTAGTCTCCCTCTTGGAATCGACATCATCTAGAAGAGAAAAGAGTATTTGTTAGGGGAAAATCCTTACACTCACATCTAAAGCACGATATAGACCATGAAGAAGTGAAACATTTCCTAAAATGCCTCATAGCCTCTCATTCATAGTTGTGGCACGCTTCAAAACCATGAATAAGACTCTAGTCGATGTGATGTGTTGGATATCGAGGACCATTAACGATTTAGTACTCTGATACCAAGTTTGTCATGACCCAAGCCTAGGGCGTAGACCTAACACAACGAATAGGAACTCGAAGGGACCCAAAATAAAAATCTTAGTATATCATTCACACATTTTTTGTCGCGGAAGCAAAATAAAGAACAGAAGAGATATAAATAAGGGAAGCGATACTAAAGGAAGTCATGATTTTATAAAGGCTAAAAGAGTAAATCTTATTATATAAGTACATCAATTACCCAATCACACCTCTAACATGGAATGGAGTAGGGGCCAAGACACTTTCCGGGCTCGCCCTCATAGTATCAAGTGTGCAACATTAAGAGATATCAAATAGCAAGAATAGCATAGATAGCATCCTCGAACTTGAGGACTCACCAAAGCTTATCTTCTGAAGTACCAAACTAGACACGTAGAGGATGACTGAGATATGCTCCAGTCCCTACATGGTAATATCATGTAGGCGTAGAGTATGTGTTAATACATTTGAATGTACTAAGTTTGCTGGATGTAATGCAACTAGATATAAGCCAATATAGTCAAAATACATAATCATAAGCAATGAATAAGTATAATATCAATATGACATGCATGATCAATACTTGAAGTAAACCATGTTTGTAAATCATATAACTTGCATAATGTGTAGCACGTGTGGGAGGAGACCGTAATCAACATAGATCAAGCAAACTACTTCTTGGAATCCAAGGCATGTCACCCCCTTGTAAGGTGATTGAGGTAGTCACCCCCTCAACAAGGTAATTAGGCATGTCATCCCCCAGCAAGGTGATTGAGGTACTCACCCCTCAACAAGGTGATTAGGCTTGTCAATCCCCAACAAGGTGATTAAGGTACTCACCCCTCAACAAGGTTATTGGGCATGTCACCTCCTAACAAGGTGATTGAGGTATGTCACCCCTCAACATGGTGATTAGGTATGTCACCCCCCAACAAGGTGATTGAGGCATGTCACCCCCTTGACAAGGTGATTGGGCATGTCATCCTCCAACAAGGTGTAATCTACTTGCAACATCATAGATACTTTACATGAATTCAATACTTACATGCAAGCCCTTAATCAATCACAAAATCACTTGACTTATAAACCATGTAATAGATCATCAATAACTTGAGAATCCTTGTCAAGATATTTTATCAAACACTTGGTGGGTGCATAATGCTTGTTTAAAATCATGCAATTCAAGAGTGAAAAATATTAGAAAACTCAATGTAAATCAACCCAACAACATATAGTAAAACCCACATGTAAGGTACCTTGAAATCCATCATTAAATCTCATAGTAGATCATAGTTTCATAGCTCAAAATATGCATAATCTCAATAAATAAAATGTTTTCATGATATAAACTTGAAATAGATAGACATGCATAATCAATCAACATTTCATAGAACCCCAACATAATTTATGATCATAATCCATAATAAGAGATACACATAGATGATACAACTTGAAAACATGCTTTTTTCATAAAAAGGAAGACTGGGCTCCATGGGTGAAAGGACCCGGTGGATGAAACCCACATACCTCAAAATTGGGTTTTCTTGAGATGAGCTTGAAGAGAACTTAGAGCTTGAAGAGAATCTTTGGGCTCCAAAGTTAAGCTTGAAATCCTTGAAATTTGAATGAAATATTTGGTTAAGTCTTGGAGATGTTTTTGAGAGGGTCTTGAGTGATATAGAGTTGAAAAATGGCTAAGTATGGGAGTTTTTACGCATAAGTGGGCATGGAGTTATGACCTCAATTCCCTTGGCAGACACAAGAAAAATTAAGAAAAAACTTGTACTCGTCTGTGTCCAATCCGCGACGCAAACCAAATGCACACCAAACACGTACCAAAAATTATACTGCTCCGCGCCCCTGGCGCGTCGTGGCCAGGGCGCAGATGCTCTCTGGAAATCGTAAATTAACGAAATTTATTTTTCACTATGGGTCCTCTAAAATCAGGGTTATACCCATTTTCCACTCAATTTTATCCCCTGATTGAGAATATGAAGTCCGATTCACAATATCGCGCACGAATTTTGAGATTTATGAAAATTATGATTATGAACATTTCTGAAGCACAATTTGAGACATTTCAAAGATCCTCCACAGGTTGTGTTTATAGCCTCCTTTTGGCTATGTTTATCTTAATAAACTCCCCTCAATGATCTTGTACAAAGTTTGGTCTACCAAACTAAAAGCCATAAGTTTTGCACATCAATGATCAGTGCAGTTTTATTTTAAAAAAATAAAAATAACTACACTCTTCAATGTTATAGAGTGTATAATATTGGATTAATTTTTAAAGCTAAATTTAATAT